>JAQGAV010002340.1:0-16169 GCA_034691345.1 Phasmarhabditis papillosa
ACTGTGAGTAAGATAAGATTCAGAGAAATCTTTACTAATTTTATTGGTCTGATATACAAATCTAGATTTCGCCCGTGTGTCACTAGTTCAAACGATAATATACATATGCAACTATTTCAAAAATGAAAGAACAACATAATAATAGAAAAATTAATTAGAAATACTATTTATATTTTAATAAATAAAACACTGGAGTTCAAAATATAAGTGATAATGTTGCATTATAATTCTTTACCATTGAAATAGTCACAAAAACTTCTAAATCTTTTATGAACAGTGCTGGCTTAGCGGCTTCTCTCGGCTGAACATAGCTGATAAAATGAAATAGAAAGTCTATGATTATGTATCAAAATGGGACATTTAGGTTAAAATGAAACAAAGGGAAGGACTGACCCATTTTAATAGAGAAAACGAGACAAAGAAATATTGAAAAGCGAGAATTCGAAAGCCGGAAAGATGGACAAATCAAGTTTTATTCATAAATAATGCGAAACGAGAGAGAAATTAGTGAAATTAGGATGATACATATAGAGGTGAAAGTTGCCAGGTTAGGAACCTTTAAAGGTACAAAAACTATTATGGTTTAATAAAACATGTGCTCGTGAAAAAGGGAACGGGTACAATTTGGTAGTAAAGTAGTATATTCAGATTCAAAAGTAATGAGGCCGTGTTACTAAGCAGGAGTGTTGCAATATTTTGTCTGAGTAACGAAATACGCAGCATACACGGCCTCATTACTTTTGAATCTGACTATACTGATGGGGTTAATTTGTGGTGTGAATGGGTCAGATGAAAAATTTTGAAATTGGTAATATATTTATTACAGGGTGCACGTTTCATAATCTTTTAGGAAAAGGAAAGGTTAACAGTGTACCGGTAAATGCTTCTTGGAATTTAATCTGGAATTTATTTTGTTCTCGGTAAAACAGGATACTGTGTGCGGTTTACTGAAACTTTTATAAACTATTTTAACTACCCAATAAGGGGTTTCCACTTTCTCGCAATAAATCTAATTTCATATCCTGTCAACCTGCCTAATAGGTTCGAGAAATTCGGTAATAATTTAGTATTATGGAATTAAAGTGCAGAACATGCAAGAAAGCCGAACCTTATTTAAATGAAAGTTAGTTTGTTAAATACTTCTAATATTTATAAAGTTTAAACATAATGAACTCATTGATAGTTAAATAACTAATATTTATTTAGATATCACATGAGAGATTTGGAGTACTAGAAGGTACATATGCCGACTAAGGAAACTAGTTTCTTTTACTGGTTTCAGAAGTGTTAGAAAACATCAGGGCTGGGAGAAGGCCGGCCCGGGCCGGCCCGTTGCTCAAACGGCCCCTGCCCGGCCCGGCCCGGGCCGATTTCCCAAAAAGTCGGCCCCGGCCCCGGCCGGCCCTAGTCTATTTCATATTTTTGCGCGGTTATTATTCAAAAAGTTAGTTTTTAGTGCTATTTTCTGGCGTTAACAATAAATAATGCAACAAGATTTGCCTATTGATGGTTTTTGATAATATTTATCAAAATATTCACTTAAATCAGTCGATTTTTTAATAAAAATTATCCCTGGGCGGGCCGACTTTTTGAATTTTCGGCCCCGTGCGGGCCGACTGCTCAAAATTTTGGCCCCGGCCCGGGCCGGCCCGTGAAATTCCCAGCCTTGGAAAACATTATATATTCATATTACAATTAATAGATTAAGTCTAACAAGAAATCAAATGCTTAGACACCATTAATAAAATCAACTTGAACCTTTTACATATTTCTCATTCATTTTCTTTTCTAACTTAATTTCTAGACAAAATATTGTTCTTATTCGTCATAGTTGCCATACCGCGCAATTGAAAGCCTCAATTTATCAAGCAGAGTTTTAGAAAAAAGGAAGTTCATAATCCAGGACATAATCTGTATTGTCTAATGTTCAGTGCAGAGACTTCTCCCAAAATGCCAAACTATTGTTTTATTTAAATCTTGCGAGTTGTTATAGTCTATTTTCAAAATTTGCAGATTTGTTAAAGGTAAAGTTGGGGGCGTGGTGGCCTAGTGGTTAAACGCTTCGCCTTATAAGCTAGAGGTAGATGGTTCGAATCCTCCGAAGAAAGAATTTTAGTTCTGATTAGCCGCCTCCACTCCTTGGGTGCTGTGCTATGAAGTCTCACTTCTCCACTCCAAACATCTGTGATCTCTTTTTTCGTAAAAACGAATAAACAAACTTTAAAAGGTTAATACATGATTTCATTGACTTTCGTTCTCCCTTGGGATTTTTGTTTTTTCTTCTTCTCTCCGAATTTCGCATTTATTTCCATCATTTATGTGCATTCAAACAGCCAGAACAGCAAATTCTAAACGTCACTCGCAAATTCAGCAGGAAAGTCTGGTAAAGTTTGCAGTTTTGAGTTCTACCAGAGGTTCGGCGAATAAATACAGCCGAAATGCTTTTTCATTTTACTGCTTAACGTTTGTGCTACGTTATAACACCTTATGCGCTCCATTCGGTTCCCCGCGCCCCAATGATACTTGAATATCCATCCTCGTAATCTTTCATCCTCGTGTGAGAGTTGTTTGATTATTATTATAGTGTGGTTATTAATATTATTGTTGTGCCATTTAATCTGTGTTTATATTCTATTGATCTTACTTTGTAGTTTCCTGTACAAGGGTCAATTAATTGTTATTTTACCGAATAAGTAATACAACTTTATTGGTTTAAACTTTTCCTTAGAAAGTTTCAATTTAATTTGGTGAAGATTTCTTTTGAAATTACATAACATTAATTAACGCTTTTGGGAACACTTTTCTTTTCCATCTGATTCAATGTCCAGGTCCAGATTTTTAAATACATCTCACAAATGCAACCGATTCTGATCCAGCTGAACTATATTGGACATTCAGATTTATCAATACATATATAGTCTGTATCAATAGCTAGTTTTACAGTGCACTATTCTAGCGAAAGGAGGTTTTAGATTAAAATGACTGTAATCTTGAAGAAAGGGCGTCCAATCAACCGAATTACTCTTCATGTTTTTATAGCACGGCTGCTTCCCTAGATACTACACTAGAAACCTAGGTCCTGATACAGACTATGCTTGATTTTGTCTAGCTGAGATGTTTCCATATTTCAGCCATTCTAAGATGTTTGTTTTCTTTCCTTCGGTTCTTTTCACACATTAGAATCTTGGCTTTCGGTTTATTTTGGTGCTAAATAATGTTAATTTGTTGCCACCAGCCGTTATGGTCAAAAATCACAGCGAAAAACATAATTAAACAAGGATAAAAAACAGAAAAAGGAAGAAAAGATGGGTTAGATTAGGACTAATTGCGAGAGGATTCTATGCAAAATGTGCTTACTATTAGATGGAGTTATTTTCTTTTAAATACTTGTACCAAATGCAAGATTTGCATGAAGCTTTCTGTAACCATAAAACATTCAATCCATTCCTATCAATTTTTCCTTTTAATTTTTGATCGCCTAGTATTCGGCGCAAATAGAATCTTTGGAGGCCTCTTTACGGTACCCAAATTCCTATCTGCGTCGATAGTACTCCTTGCCCCGGTGGTTCAGAAGGTAGGATGGCTCGCTTTAATGAGCTAATCGTAAGGTCCCGATCTAAGTTTCCCAACACAAGAAATAACAGAGGGAAAGTTAGGAGATTTATGTACAAATGGTTAGAAACATAATACAATACAAACTTAGTTACCTCTTATACAAATCCCGATAACGTAAGTATAAATATAAAACCGGATCTCAAAACATAACGTAACGTACGTACCTATAACGTGAATCTCGTGCGTAAAAGTCGTAGCTTTGCAGCACACCTTGCTTATCAAGGCATTCTGTTTTCAAATAGAGAGCTAAACTGCACAGTTAGATTTAGTCGACTGATAAATTGTTTGCAGTGGATTACTGTAGAATTTAAAAGGAGTGCGGAAATCCAAAGAAAATGTACAGGAACCGAGATAAGTGTGCCCTCGCATTGTATTAAATAGTATAATATTATATCAAATATATAATTGGGTTTCGAACAATACTCTTAGTGAACCAGTGAACGTCAGATAAATTTGGTAGTGAGAGCAGGCTTCCATAAAAACCGGGCCCAATTATTCTCTTTTCTTTTACATTTTGGTTTCACATTATCAATAATATTGTTTGACTTGATTCTTTAATTTTCAATTTGAACCTATAAACATTACCTATATAACTTACTACTTTCTTCTTCCTTTCCAATACTTCACTATTAATTACTTTTTCCGCTCATTATCCTATTTTTCCATGTTTTTCATCTTTTTTCTGGTCTTTTCTTCCTTTTTGGACAAAATAATTTACTATGCAGAATGTTAATTGTGTTTACGCTTTTCTATAGTAAAACAGTGGTTTTTGTTGTTTTTAAAGAGTAGTTAGTATTTCAAGTATTTATTGTATTTATTGTATGTATAGAGGACTCTTTAATTAACTTTGTAATATATTGTAGCAAAGAGTTAGTATTTTTGTTTAAAGGTTATTTTATAACCTAATTAAGATTCTGAGTTTTCCGATGCTTTAGCCTAGTGACTAGAGGTAATGAGGATCCGAAGTGGGTTCGGTTCCCCCTAGCTGCTGATCGATCTTTGTTTTTCTTTAAGGTAGAACTTATTGAGAATTCTGCAAAACACTCATAATTTATTAAATATAATAAGATTAATAATGTATTAACTAGTTTGCTGCAATCATTATATAAAGACTTCAATAGAAAACATGCCGATAATAGGATTTAAAAAAGTTCTGCAAGTTTTCCAATAATTTCTGCTATTTCAATTACTACTAGTAATCCTCACCGAATAAACTAGTCTTTTTTCGGACCAGCATTTTCATATCAGGTGATATATATATATATATATATATATCACCTGATATGAAAATGATGAGACACCTGATGAGACAAAATGAATGCACTTTTAAGAGAAAGACACCCAACAAACCGATATTCCATTCATTTTGATATAGCAGCGTCCCTCTCCAATATTCTTTGCTGTAAATCTAGCTGCTGACACAGACTATACAGTATATTGCGATATACGAGGTTTCCAATCTCATTTTTAGAATGAACTATTATGTACATATTATACTTGTATAAATAGCCTTATCATTATGCTACTAAGTAGTTAGCCTCTTTTCTTTTTAAGTATTACTTTTGCAGGATGATTTAGCCACTTTAGAATATTCATATACATGAATAAATGAATATTTATCTTTTTATATTTCTATTTCCTCAATGACATCATTATTTCGCTTTCTAGAACATTCTCTGTTTGCTCTTCATTATTAATAATTTTAGCTGTTCGAATAAAAGAAATGAAGATGCGCGCGAAAAAAGAGAATTCAAAATGAGAACATTCGGCATGAACACAAAGTATAGAACCGGTTTATTTATCAGCAAGTATTATAACAAATTTGGCTAGGTTTTTATTATATTACATTAGTTTGTTGCAAAGTGTTAACTCGATATCATAAGCGATTCGTGCAAAGAAAAGAAATAACTTTTTAAAAAAGGATCAAAGCAAGATGCACATGTTTTACAGCATCGTAGTTTTATACCACCCAGTAAACATATCTAAACTTCTAAACCGGTAACATGGAGAGCCAGTCGGATGTTACAGACATTCAAACCCATTTCATTTCTTTAATGGCCCAGCTAACATAAAGAACTTCAGGTGTACGATAGGTGTCTAAGTTTTTAAAAGAATTTTACTCTATTTATTAAAGTTTATTAAGTTTCTCTACTAAAATCTTTGTTTTAAGCTGCTAAAACCTAAAAAGATATGTGTTTTTCTCTCCCGCTTCTTTTTGTTAGATGTAGGGCTAAATGTGGCATTTGATATATCGGACTAAAAGACCCACTGCCAACCAAAACGGAAAACCAAAAATGACGTAGAACTAAGAAGAATAGCAGTTGATGGAGGCAGGAAGCTAGGAATGCTATAGTTAGAACTAAATTAGTTAGTTAGTCCACTTATTAAGATCTTTGTGTTTTATTGTGATTTGATATTTTTATACATTGTTCCATAATAGTCCATAAAAAAAGACAGCAGTGAGGGGTGTTGTTTAAGGTTTCAAAAATTGATCGTTTTGTGACAAAATCAAACTTCGATATGATTCGATGCGCAATTTTTTGTTTGTGGTCAGAAAATATTATTGTACTAGTTATATTTTTATTACGTCCAGAAAAAGACAAATACGCAAATGCGGAAGCCTATTTATAACATCGCGCGCTGAGGTCTTTTGTTTGTCATAGACTACATATGATAGCTGCTGGGCTATTCTCTTGAACGTTCTATCTCAGATATTTTTTTCAGCAAATCTGACTCAACTTTTTTTAGCATTACAAGTACACTCATGCGAACTAGGTTGCATGTCATTCTTTCATAATCTAATTCATAAAGTGCATACAACTTACATTATTTCCCAAAATATGAATATGACATTGTAAATTAATTTATCTTTAATAGTGTAAACTTTTTATAAGACGAAAGATCCTTCCAAGAGTTTTTGTCCTTTCCAGCAACCCCAAGAGTTTCATGTGAAACTAGTGTTTTTGCTTCATTTTGAGTGGTCAGAAGGGCTATTAACCTTATTTTGAACGCCCTAAATTATTACGAAATAATGAATGTTTTTCCATAAAATGAGCATAATAAGAACACTTAGTAGAGCCCATTTTAGGCCAACAATAACATATGTTTACGCTTTGTTAACCCTGTGTTTACAGAAATAATAGTCTCAATACATTCTGAGGGTCATATTTAGGGAATGCTCTTTATTTATAACAACTAGAAAAGTTTTATATAAGGCCTATACACTCTTATTAGAGCAACATTAATAGTTTAGCATGTAGCTGTGTGAAATGGCCCAGTGTTTGTAAAAATGAATTTTCATTTTATATGTTAATGATTAGTAAACGTATTTTTCGGTATGAATTGTATTGATGCCACTTAGAAGAAGGGGCAACTGACAAAGTTATAGTTCAGTTTGTTTTAAAAAATAGATCATTGCGCTGTAGTTTTTCAACAATTGAATGGGACAGATTATTCTCTGAATATCCCGTTCACCTTTCGCAACACCACAGCTACCTTACTATGACGGGCCCGGTCGAAGTGTTGGATTAAACTATAGTTAAGCACACTCGATTCCTTTGCGCTCAAATAATACACTCTTGGGCAATAAAACTCTGATTTTTCAACCTTCCTAAATTCACATTTTTTACTCTTTTTGCTCTTTGAGAGCAATAGACATTTCGCTTTTCTTTTCGGTTCAATTATTTTCCTCAAAAGAGGTTATTGGTCAAACTTGAAACAGGAAGCGAACCAGATTCATAAAGGAAAGAGTGACTCATTGTGCTAGGCTTAGGGTGGGTACATGCTAGTTTAGACAATTATTCGACAATAAATGTTGCCAAGGTTTTTAAGTTGAGAAGCGTTGGTATACTTGTTTATTAGCATATGATAATTTGTTTATAGTTTATTCATATTTTATGAAACACGAGATCACAGATATTTGGAGGATGAAGTGAGACGAAGGGACCATAGGGAGCCAGAGCTCCATTGCACAGCACCAGGGGAGCGGAGGCGGCGAATCAGAACAAATTTGCAAGAAAGCTTTCTACGCGACGGGTTCGAACCATCGACCTCGAGGTTATGAGGCAAAGCTTCTATCCACTGGGCCAATACGCCCAAACGGAAATAATAGTTAATTTTAATATCTAGATAAGGTAGGTGTCACAATTAGATGATAATATTGAATTGATTTGCAGAGAATTTTTTTATCTTTTTCTAAATAACATTCCAGCTATTCACAACACCGCTCTCATGTGTTATATTCATAAATGAACCGTATCTGAAAGTGTGAGAGGATTAACTGACTAATGATTGAATCAGCAGACTTCTCAATCAGGGCCCGGTCCTCCAATTTGAAATACGTTTTCTGATTTATCCGGCCTGAGATCAGAGCCGGGCCGACCCGTCGGTAATTCTCAGGTTCCCGGTCACTGAGAGGTCTGTTGATTAAACGGGCCCTTGCCGGCCTAAGCCTTCTTTAAGTAGATGCTATCAATACGTGAGAGCCGGTGATACAGGGTGGAACTAGGGCTGCAAATTTCACGGGCCGACTTTTTGGGAAATTGGCCCGTTCGAGTGCCTAAAATTTGAAAATTTGAGAAATGGGCCGGCCTATTCCCAGCCTTGAGTGAAACCCTGCTCAAACGTATTCATTTCTGGTTATCCAGACGATTTTAGCCACATTTCTTCCGTTTGTTTCCAAATTTAGATTTCATGCAAAATTCCTAGCAGAACTCACGAAACCCTGTCTGTACTTTTGTTTAACGCAATTGAAACGAACAAAGATGTCACTCAACTCTCAAACTATTCTTTTCTTTTGTTTTCATTCATTCTAAGTTAGTTTCCGTTCCAAATTTAATATTTGTTGTTTTATTCTCGTTTTTCTTAGTCGTTCCTTATTTAATTTCAACGCTTTGGCGTTTCTTTAACAAGTCAAAACCAACAAACTGCCTTCTTCGACAGAGCTGTGCCTTTTTATGTATGTATTTTGCATTTCTTGACGTTTTTATTCTTTTATGTTAATTTTAGTTGAATATTCTTGATTTTATTAGTGATGTGAACTTTATTTGAATAGTTATGGGTGAGCGGTGTTGCAGTTCCGAGCAAATTTTCTTGTATACATCTTATAATTCAAAAGTTGAAACTTGAACAGCCTGCAAATAGCCAAAATAAGTTTACATAAAGTTTATAAGCACTTTTACATGGTCGGTTTCCTACGTTTTATAATTTGAAGGGAAATTTTTCTTTCAAACTTAAGAATAAAGCTGGCCAATAGGTGCTCAACTCAGGGAATAAAATGCGGGTCGCATGCCGAAAAACGCGGGTAAAACGCGGGTGTCGCTTTTGCCACCCGCGTTTTGTGCGACCCCGCAAAAATACTGCATTTATACCGCATTTTTCCGACATTATACCGCATTTATACCGCATTTTTCCGACATCATGCCGCATTTATACCGCATTTTTCCGACAAAGCACCGCAAAATTTTGCGGTATTAATGCGGGTGAATGTTGCCTTTTGGAAAATGCGGGGTGGCAAAATACCCGCATTTTTTCTTATTGGAGCGCTTCATTACTTTTGCGGGGTTTTTGCGGCCCTCATTCGGCATGCGACCCGCACTCTATTCCCTGAGTAGTTTATAGGCTCCTAAATTAACTGTAGCGTTGTCTGGAAAGAAAACGATTGAGAATATCCTTAAGAAGATTCCATTTATTCTTATTTTGTTACTAAAACATTCCATTTTAGTAATTTTATTCCTTGTTACGACCTTCAGTGGCTTTTTGGTGAAAAATACGCCGGTTATGCCTATGGATGTTGTTTAGGCGACGAAATAACAGAGGAACAGTACGTTATTTTTGTAATTTAACAATATTTTAGGACAAAATAACGTAATGATATACATAGTTAATCATGGGTTATATTCAAGTTATGCGTCTCGGTTCAAAAATAACCATATTCCTATAATGGCCGTACTCAGGAGTGAAGTGGTTATCCGGCCTGATATTTTTGAGCCCAGGCCCGGCCGGACTCTGGCCCTATTCGCCAATGTTTCCGGCAGCAAAGAGCGTTACCGTGGGGGGAATTCTGTTTCCCGTCATTAAAATTATGCATCTCTCCCATCCCTGGCTGGTATGGTCCCACCAATCACGGGTATACCCTATTCAAACCAATTTCGTAAAAGCATGACTATTTGTTCAAAGCAATTCCGGAAGTATTCTGACGAAACTGTGCACAATAACATTTTTAATGAAATTGGTGTTCCCAAAAGATAGGGATTATCCGGCTTGGCAGCTGGGTTTCTTACGAATTTCACTTAGGCAGGATGAAAAATATCCCGCTAGTAGCATAGTGTTTGTAATAGAAAATGCTCTCATTCGAATTATCCGATTTTCAATTCAGATCTTTAATTCTCATAAATAATCCATTTTAGACCAGACAACCATTCGCCGCCACATTCGCCAACAGAGAAATGATATAAGACAATTAAAAGAATAAATATTTACATTAGAAAGCGTTATTAATGCTGAAAATACAGAATCGAATACTGAATATCCGAGAGTAACAGACAACGATGTTCGAAGAAATAGGATAATCCTACTCGTATTAACACACATCCGCGGCTTCAAGGATACATGATAGCATTAAAAAATTGAAGAAAAATAGGCGTAAATAAAATATTCCTCACGAAAACGCAGTGTTCTTCAAATCTTATAAGTAAGCTATCCCAACACAGCAGTCTGGAAATCAAAGAATCAACAGAACAAGGAAATAATTTATGTAAAATAAAGTAAAACAAGATTAAAAAAGGAATGACAATGTAACAAAATAAACAAGTAAAATTATAAGTATTCATAGTATTCATAAAATTAACGTCTTCTTCGTGTCGACATCTCAACTATTTATACCAGTCTGTAAAAGAGTATTCAGTAAATATAAGGCAATGAGTGAACTATCGCTTCTACAATTCAATTTTACCACCTTATACCTAACAATTCATAAAATAACTGATAAGAAGAAACGCGTGTACAAGTATGTAAAGAAGAAACTAACAGATATAGAAGACTGCTCCAGTCGCTTTTGTTGAACATCGGGAAGATCATCCGAGTTGACATCTAAACGCAATTACTTTAGCCAAAACAAATAAATTGTGACGCCGAACACAACACAATTCTTCGATACGAGACGATAAGTTCGAGATAGCGTTTTGAACAGATTAACAATAACTTGAACTCTCACAGAACAACATTTGCGGGGTTTTTCGCCTGCAAATCACACCCCGTCGAAAATGAAGAAAGTTTTATGGGAACGGCGAAGTAGAGCTAAATTTACCTGTGTGAACTAGTAGTTTATGCCTTTGCAGATAACCATTATGGCGGAAACTCTTTCCACAGGTTGCACAGTTAAAAGACTTCTCTCTTGTGTGAACTAGTTTATGCTGTCGAAGATTTCTATTATGGCGGTAACGTTTTCCACAGGTTGCACAGTTAAATGGCTTCTCTCCTTGAAAAAAATAGCAGTTATTATATATAATATAGCAAAACGAGATTTACCTGTGTGAACTAATTTATGTTGTCGAAGATCACTATTATCGCGGAAACCCTTTCCACAGGTTGCACAGTTAAAAGGCTTCTCTCCGGTGTGAACTAGTTTATGCCTTCGAAGATGACAACGTTGGCGGAAACGCTTTCCACAGGTTGCACAGTTAAATGGTCGAGCACCTGCAATTTCCTAAATAATGCATCGACCACCAAGCAAATAACTGCATAATAATAGAATAATTTAGCAATCGTGTGGGTTCACCTGACCGACGCGAGGGTTGAGACAGCGGTCAGAGTAGGAATTGGGGTTTGGGGCATGAGTAAGATATTTACAAGCCAACAAACAAAGCTATTCTACCTGTATGAACACGCTCATGAGATAGTAGGTCGCCGTTGCAGTTAAAACGTTTTTCACATATTACACATTCGAAATGTAGTTCGCCTGTATGAAGTCGTTCGTGTACTCGGAGATTTCCCACAAGATAGAAGCTCTTTTCACACGTTGAACATTTGAATGGTTTGACGCCTAAACTGTTTAAATTAGAAAAATAAGAAGCTATTTACAAGCCTGTGTGAATTCGTTTGTGAGCTAGAAGATTGCAGTTCATCTTGAAACGCTTCTGACAAACATCACACTCGAATCTTCTATATCCATTGTGACTGCGAATGTGCCGTAAGAATTCTTTGTTTGTCTAAAAGAAACCTACTGATATGGTAATATTGAAGATTATTGAAAGAGCAGTAACAGTGCACAAAACGAGGTTCAGTACTTCTCAGCAACATTAAGTACCAACCTTAAAGACGGCTGGGCAATCGAGACAACCTAGTTCATCTAAAAATAAATGAATTACACAGTTTTAAAATAGATAAACCTTTCTTAGACGTGTCGTCTGGGTATACTGCCGACGTGTTGTCGAAATTTTCGCCTGGAATAAGATCATATAGTTATAGATGTTCGCCGGATTTGAATTCGTTCACTTGAGCAATTAATTCACAGCTTCAGACAATTAAATAATCTAAAACAATACCTGATTCTCCAGTATTATTCCCTCCTTCTGTATCTTTATCAGCGGCTGCAGAGCCCGATTCGGTATCAGATTCCCACGCGGAAAGTCCATGTGACCGTTTACCTGAAACAAACACTAGCTATTTAAAAAGAATAGAATCCACCTGAAGAATCACAGTCTTCCTCTGAATCGGCAGCGTCATTGTAATTCGATTCCGAGTCACGAGATTCATTTGCAGTTACGTCCAGATTGATTGTAAGGCCACTATCACGGGGGACGTTTGATTCATGCAATGGAGCGGCAGTTCCCATTTCCATATCGTAAGACTCGGAGATTTCATGTCGAGAAGTCGATGCCTGAATTTAAGAATCAATTCATAGAGCATAAATGAACCACCAACCATAGGTGCAGCGTTAAAAGTGGATGTTGAATTCTTTGCTTCTGAGGGGAAAGATGCATTTGCTACAGGCGAATGGCTATCATTGAAGTCATCTGCAATAAACATTGAACCTCACATCTAAACAATGTATCTTGCCATTGTTGCATTTAGTATATCTATCCAAGTTCTTCTCAAATTTTGAACTGTGTTCGGGAGAAGAAAGCGGAGACCTATCGAGATGAACCACTGTGCTCAAATTATCTGCAAAATTAGATTCCAAAATAAAAGGATACAGTGGCTAACCGTCAAGTTCTTCCGTCTTCACAATTCGATGAATAGATATCGGGTTAGTATCCTGTAAACACTGAATTTAAAAAAATAAAAAGATTATTAATTTTTAAAATGTAGAATATCAATATAAGTATGTACTAATTTTCCAAAACATAATAACTCAACCTGTGAAGCCGCGTCGTTCTTTGCTTCATTTTTCGAGTTCTGGTTTTCACCAGAGGAATCCATCACGATCGAATGATCAATTGCATCAGTACAGCCTAGAAGTGATAATAATCATACAGTAACTTTGATTCTCAAAGAATAGATAATCAGCTGGTTCAAAGATAAAGCATACCTTCACTTCTACTTTGATCAACTGAAAGCGGCTCGCCGTAAATCCCTTTGTTGGAGAACCGGGGGCAGGAAAGTCCTAATATTTCGGTAATTATTACAACATTCTAATGATCCCACTATTTCGAAGCCTAACCGCTTCGGTTGATTGAAATCCAGTGATTTTCCTTTTCATATTCATCTTGTCAGCGGAAGAATTTCTGCTGACCGAGGGTGGTGGAGACTCATCAACATACACCACAGTGCTGAGATGATCTAGAAATATGAATATACGAACGAATAAATCAGTGAAATACCGTCATATTCTTCTTCCTTGATTCGTTTAGTAGATGATGCAGGCTTTGAATCCTATAAACGATAACATTTTAAATGAAAGATCTCGACTAAACATATTACAACATAATTAATCCATACCTCTAATGTAAATTCATCTGGAGATGGAAAACTATTTCCATTGGAAACAGCGAGATCCGATGGATTACCAACGTGAAAGAGTGAATTACTATCAACATCACCTAAGATGGAAACAAAATAAAACAATTATTTAGAACTAAGCTTACACTGCTCAACCTTGACAGGTTTATATGAAACTGTTTCAGTTTTATTCTTCATCACAGAATTTGAACTTGACTTCGGTGAAGCTTGTGGGCGAGTTTCAGTATTAACCATTGTACTGAAGCAATCTGAATAAATAGACAATGAAGTCACCAAACATCAACTTTACCATCGAATTCTTCTTTCTTGACAAACGGCAGAATCTATGAAATACCGGGATAATGGTGAGAAGCAATATAAATCATACCTCAAGGCCAGAGCGAGTGGTTCTTCTCTTCATAATTGTCATGCCCTTACCAATTCTGACCTAAACTAACAAGATTTATTTATATTACTATTTCCTCACCGTTAACTTCGACAATTCACGACTGCAACTTGGTGAAGGAGCATTAGGGCTTGGCATATTACATGGATCAACTTCTTCTTTAATCTATAAATTTTCAAATGTTATACGGTGAAATAAAACTGAGTGTAAATAGCCCTAGTTGCTGACTACTTCTCTGAAAGTCGTATTGCACCTAAAATAAAAAGTATCCACCTTTAGCGCTGGATTGGCCGGTTTCTCCGAGTTGAAGACGTCGTCGTGTGATGAAATGTCTATACCCAAAGTTCCACTAAGTGCATTGCGAAATTCTAAATTTAACAATGTTATAAATTGATAAAACTCTTACAAACCTTTAGATTGTTTATACACATCGGGCTTACGTATTAAAAGTATAGAATATAATAGTTATTGTAATCCGGGACAAATATTCAATACACTGTAGAAGTAAATCTTATTTGAATGTTCTCGAGAGGTTATATCTTTTAAAGGTTTTAGTTATGATAAATAGATTGAGTTAACAGAATACAGAGGGCGTTTAATATTTTGCAAGCAAAAAGGCTGTAATTCTCCTTTTAAGTCTTTTCGGTTTAATAATATTGTTATAACTTGTCCTTACTTTGTTTGTTTACTGATTTACTGGCGATTTCCAATCTAAATTCGCGCTAAACCTTTATTTAAACTAGAGATGGTTACCCGGGCTCACCTCCAAAATTTCTGGCCGGGCCGTACCGGATAACCAGAATATTTAAGCATATTTTATAAAATATATATTCATTAAACCTCCCATATTATTTTAATAACACTTTGACATCTTTATTTCATTTTAACCATCTTTTTTGGCTGAGACCGGTTCGGCTAAGCCTTCACCTTCAATCCTTCTTTTGCTATAAGCGAGAAGCGGAACGAAAAATGCGCCAACCAAATTGGGCTGGCGCAAAACTGGGCAATACGGTCAAGGTGTGATATTGTGTAGAATACACAACTAGATACTTTAGAAGTTTTTTTGTATATGCCAACACACTCCGTTTCTCACCCCAGACCAAGAATTAGAAGGTATTGGTATGGCTTCCGATTTTAAATTGCAAGCAATTCGTTCTTCGACTATAACAATCCACAGCAAGTTTCGATAATATCTTTTGACTAAAAATAAGCCTAAACTAAGGACTAAATTGTTTTCTTGAAAATACAAATTAATTCTTAAAAGTGTTTAATTTAAAGCAGTTTAAGCTAAACCTATCTAATCGTAAACATAATCTTATTCTGTCACAGGATTGCGAATGAGTCGGTAGACCTAATATCCTGGGGACCAAGGTATTCAGGGCACCGCACAAATTTCAAAAGGTTCTGTAGCAAAAGTAATTCATGTGAAAAATATGTAGCAAAAGTAATTCATGTGAAAAATAGTCCTATTTTTATTAAGCTTAGGCCACTCTTGGTTAACTTTAGCCCCACCCTGTGCAACCTTTACTTGAGGTTTTTTGAAATTTATCATTCTTTCGTCCGCGAGATACCCCGTTTCCTCGGATACTTTGGTCCCCAATATAATGGGCCCGGTCGGTCCCTGGTGTTTTGGCCTTTGCCGAACCTCGAAACCTCGGCTGGCCCGTGAATTTCCCAATTCGAAAGGTAATGATTGACTTTGGGTCGCCCGGGTTGAACTGCCGAAAACTCGGCCCTGGCAGGCCAAGGAAATTTTCGCACCTGGATCACCTTCAATTCCAAACTACAGTTTAGATATATTATTTTTATTGATTCGGTAGTTTTGTACATTTTAGTATCTTGAAAAACTAAAACCGTTCATTTCTATAATCTTATTCGCTCTACACAGTTCTATGTCGTTTTCGTTATTCACGTGAACCTCAAGGCCACGCGCAGCCTAATTTTCCTTGGTGAAAGACTAATTCGCATAGTCAACCAGAAAACATAATTTATTATTGCTATTTATAACTTATTAATACAAATCTAATATAATATTATTTAATATATTAAATAGTTGTTTATATGACTTCTTGATTGGTGGGCTTGTCACTTTAGTCTTAACCAAGAACTACGTGTAGAACCTTCTCTTAAAAGTACATTCATTTTATTTAACTCTCCACAACACTGCGCTATAAACACAAAGCACTTTAATATAGTCATCAGTGGTAAT
>JAQGAV010002341.1:0-16165 GCA_034691345.1 Phasmarhabditis papillosa
GGTGCTCGCAAAGGGGGCTCAGACAAGCGTTGAATTCTTTGTACTCCATCATTACTCTTGGCGCTGACTATACTTAAATTGAACAACCTCCATGATTTACGAGTACTTATAAAAAGTTGTTCCTCCAAATAGGATATTAGTTTTTCCATTAGAAATCTTTTTTGCAAATGCCTTACCTTCGCAGATGAATCCAATGGGACAGGCGTTTCCCATTCCGCAGACTGAAGCTGCAATAGAGCCAGTAGAACACATAGGCATAGCACAGCAGACGCCGTTTTCGCATTGCTAAAACATTTGTTTTCATTTCCTTTTCATTTCGTCATTTGAAACATTCTCGTGCCCCGAAGATTGAATGTTAGAACGGAAAATTCCGGAACCAATGGCCGAAGCCGTACCTCGAAGAAATACTATTATTGTGATACGAGTGATACAGGAAATGAAATACTTTGAATTAACGTTTATCGGATATGAATGAGCTGAAAAATTGTAATCCGTTTTGAACGATAGCATAGTGATTTAGAAAGGTGTTACAATTATGCCTGCATTAAAAACAAATGAAACCAGGAATAATTGTAAGCATGACATCCTGCGTTTACGGGAGCAGGCGCGCCAGGTGCCCGATTAGGCAAACTGCTCCTTTCCTTTAAAGTGCTGGCAACCTTATGGAGAACTTCTATAAACAAAAACGGCTATTGAAGTCTATGTGTTCGAGTGAACTATATATTCTTCAACTGAATAGATTCATTCATTCCCATTCATAAAATATCCAACACTATTTTATATTCTATCTTACATATGATTTTGCTATTCTTTACCATATTTTGAATATATCGTTGTTCGTCTATAACTGGCTGCTTGTGTATTACTGGCTGACCATAACTTTGACCGTGGCCGTAGTATAGAAACGCCCTGGTGGGTGCTCGAGCAGTTTATAATTCTTGCCCGGGCAGGGTAATAAAAACTGCCCGAGCGTTTCCATAATACGGCCACAGCTAAACCGGATGCATATTTGCCTCACTCACATGTCCTGGCGAGCATCCCATTCCCATTTGGCATCTTTGTGTTGCTTGTAGACCAGAAGGACATCTAGGTAGAGGACAACAACCACCGTTAATACATTCAGTACCAGTAGAACAACGGATAGAACAGAGGGATATTGCCACAATACCTAGAAATATAAATATTTATTGATTTCCAGAAAACACAAAATAAATAAAAATGACTGAGTAAGTTTCAATTCCAAAAATTCCAGATCTTCCAGAAACAGAGAAAGCAAATGTTTCAATAGGATGGAGAAATGGGCTGAACTGGTGTTTTCAATAAGTCAATTATGTTCTGTTAGTATAATTAAATTGTAATTTTAGTAAAAATGACACCAAAAGCTTTGCAGTCAAAGCCAGGACTTGGATATAGCAAAATAATCAATACTAAACTAGTTGGGAACGAGCTTTACTGGTTTTTAGATATAACCCTTAGGCGATAAAAAGTTCTTTTGATTTAGTTTATCTGTAAGGTGTTCAGTATTGTTTTGTATATATATGTTTTGCGGATACGCGCAAAAACTAGTGGGAACGGCTCGTAACCAGCCAGCGGATACGAACAGCTTTACGATCCGGTACCAGCAAGTTAGGGCAGTTTTGGCTTCAACCGAGTAGTAAATTGGTTCGTATCTGATCAACCAGAGTATATACTAAAAGTTTCTTTGTAAATTTTCTCGATTTGCTAGTCAGTCTAGTTGTGGAATAGAATACTCACTCCGAATCCACCCTGGCTCCCTTCTCAGTGAGGCCCAGTGGTATTCTGTGATCATTTTTTATTCTTGTTATCCAACCCGTTATAAGAGGGCGGATTTTTTTAGTAAATAATTTACTCCTATTCCCTTTACTATACTCGAAACTATTATTCAAGTAGTCTAACTATAATTCATAGTCTATGAATCAGAAATGTTTACCTGAAGGACATTGTGGCAGCGAACAACATCCGCCATTCATACAGGTCTGACCGACTGGACAACAGTTATTACAACCAGTGGAACATCTGAAACAGTTAAAAATTATACTTTACGATTGTGTGTCTAATTAAAACAGAGGAAACAGATGGTCTTTGCGGACGTTAACTGTCTCTGATTGTTAAAGCGTAGTAATACAAGTAAGCGCATCTATTCTATTCTATTATATTCTATTCTACTACGAGTATTACGAGTCTATTCTATTTCCGTAATGTTTCACTAATTTGTGTTACCTCTGAGTAGAAACTACATTATTTGGGCAGATTGGTAGCGGACAACAGGCACCATTTGCACATTCAACTCCCATACGACCACAGTCAAGAGTACGGGTGCATACTCCTAAAATATTTGGAATTTATTATCTAATTATGATAAATGTTTTCAACACATCTTTGACGAAGTTACACACTCACTAGGGTGGGCAAACGGTACGGTACGGTAAACCGGTTTACTTTAACCCGAAGATTTATATTACCGGCTTACGGGTACGTTCGGTAAACCACTATTCGATCCCTACAAAAATGAGTGTTTTTCTCCAAAAATCACCCTATAATGCTTCGAAATGAAGGAATATATATTTCTCGGTAATTTCGGAATGCTAGTTTACCGGTAAAATTTAAAACCAAGTCTACCGGTTTACGCCCACCCTAATATTCAGACTAATGTTATACAGTTATATCTATTCCTTAAGGCTATGTTTTTGCATTAGTACACTAGACTTATTGCTCTATTCAGAGATAGTATGCCGCTCTTTGTTGGGAAGTGTATTTCTACTGTTTCTGACTGTTCCTTGAACAAATATAGTCTGCTTTATGAGTAAGGAAGCCATTATAATAAATTATAAGCCCTATTTCACTTTACTAAATAACTTTCTCCCTTAAAATATGCAGAAGACAGGCTTCTCTACTCATAAAAACAATATATAATTATATTCGTTTGGCGCAATTGTTTAACAAACCTAATGATATAATACCATTTGGGCATCTTGGCAATGGACAGCAGAGACCTTCCATACAGGCATTGCCGGGTGGACAAGAGAATGCGCCCTGGCAACGAGAGCCAGACTAAATGTTTCACTATTTGATTTAGTATCGTTTGGTAGAAAAACTCAATAATCATTACATAACGTAATAGATTCGAAAAGTTAGTAAACAAAAAAAAAAAAAAAAAAAAAAAAGTTAGTATTGTTTGCTCAATAATCGTTAGTAAACAAACATTCAACTCTTATAAATGTTTTCAAAGTTTTATGTTGTAAAACATTGGCAACAATTGGTATAGTCGAATTCAAAAGTAATGCGGCCATGTTAATACAATTGGGTTTGCAGAAGTGTTGCAATATTTTGTCTGAGCAAGGTAGTACGAAAGCAATATTGCAATCTGCTGATATCGCGCGCGTAGAAGGCCAGCAGTCGCAGTGTTAACAATAACGAAATACGCAGCATACACCGCGGCATTACTTTAGAATCTGACTATACCTACCTTCATTAGAAGGATAACCGACAAGACAACTTTCTAACTTTCAAAAACAATAAATGTTTTTTAAACTTTATAAACTCACATTCTGCATTCTCCATTAATACACTTTTCATTGGGTAGACACGAGTTGTCCGCCTCTACGCCCTGTTCTGTAGCATTTAGTATACAACGACGGACTGAAGCCACATTGAAGAATACTGAAAGCAAGTTTTATATGAAAATGAGTGTTATAAGAGATTATACCATCGTTTATAGTATAAAATAAATTAATATATTGTTTTTGATTATAAAAAGTTCTGTATTGTACAGTATAACGTTGTAAAAGTTAGGCTAAAGGAAACATACGAGGTTCCTCAGTAATATTTCCAATTGGGGCAAAGATGGGACGTCTACGAGCGGTTGACAGGGCAAATCTTAAAATTATAATTTGAAAATTAATTTTATCGGATCTTATAATCTTACTACCCCTGGTTAAGGAAGAGCTATTCATTAATGTTTGAAACATTCACTTTTAACGAAAGGAATTTTGAACGCAAAGGTTTTTAGAGAAAAAATCGGTATTTTACATCACTGCGCGACAATTTTAATTCAATCAAGGAATGGTCTATTATAAGTGTGCATTTCTTATAGTTTATTGGTTCTACTCTAAAATTTGCTAAATTACTCAAATAAAACTTCAATAAGATTTAACTTGTAGATTTTTCAAGGGCTGGAATTTGACGAGCCGGGCCGGGACCGAAAATTTAAGAAACGGACCGGCCTCTTCTCATCCCTGGATTTTTCTTTGTGTTTTAATTAGTTGTCTCGGAAAACAATAAATATTCTATTTTATTCCATACATATTTGGGTTGGATTTAGACTGGATTTAGCGAGTTCTACAACAAAATTTATTTCAGTCTATATTTATCTTTTGCAAAACATCCTTTTTCAAGAGTCAATATCGCTTTTCTCTCGGTCGGCCCCTCTTGGTCATGACCGGCTTGAAATCTGTTTGGCCTTGGGTCGTTGCTGGAGTCTGCTTTTTTAAAGTTCTGTTTCTCACTTGCAAGGCGATCCGTACTGATCACATCCGTTTCTAGCCATATTTAACACAGTAGGTGGCATCTGTAGACAAGAGGCGCCGTTTGAGGCAGCCCCGTTGGTACAAGCACAAACACCCTGTAATTAGAAGTTTAAGGATTGCAAATGTTTATTTTGTATTTCTATATTTTTTAAAAATACATTGACTTGCTGAGTTCTATAGTCGGCCGACCAAACGCTTGCAGTTAAAGGTCTAATAAATTAAAATTAGAGCATAGATTTGCTCTAAATTTGCTACAATTACTCTAATAAGCTCTAAATAGTTTGCAGTTCGTACCGTAACCTTTTGCAAGCGATTAGTCCACCGACTATACATTATCATATTTAATCTTTGTTAAACCGTTGATATAGTAAACTGGATATAAAGAGATGAGGAAATGTGTTTTATGGATCTCACCACAATTCTTATGCTGGTAAAAATATCAGAGATATCAATAATTTCATTCCGATTTTAATTTCTGTTTCATATACTTCTATTTAATAGGTTTTGAAACATGCTGATTACGCATTAAGTGTCTAAACCCTTGTAAGTTCAATAATTCGGCCGAGAACTCATAATTTTGGGGTGAACGTAAGCAATGGCTGCGCACTGTATAAATGCTTTCCGGAAAACCCTGTGGCAGTATAACATATGTTTTGAATCAACAGTGCGACGATAGTGCACATATTGTGTGCTTAGTCAGAAAGTAAATGTTTCACCATTCTTGTTAAGATTAGGAATTGTATCTGCGGTAATATAGGGTTATTATGAATTAAATAAGTACAATTATGTACCTGAACACACTGAGCACTCTGGTTATTATATCCGTTACACTGTGTTGATGCTTGACAGTTACTGCCCGGTACCTGTTTGAAGGTAGCGACGGCTGAAACATTTGATATTTTTATAAATACAGTGTATGCAGATCTGAATCTCGATATCCTCTAATCTATCACAAGTTAATATATCAGATTTCCGTACAAAAAATGACTGGCCCAATTTTTAACATCAAGGCTCGTAGATCTATCTCCGGATTTCAAGGTTACAAATATTCTTCGGGGCATTAGTCCTGCTCTTTACTGGAAACAGGTAGTTTTTTGAGCTGTTGTCGATAATACATACATATATTTTATATATTATACCGATGTATGCTCATAACTTTTATAAATATAAAATGTTTCAAAGTAAATCTCTTACCCCCCATACTACAACATGTTCCCATAGTGCATCTAGTTCCTTGTGGACATCCATTGCTGGCAGAACACTGGCAAATAGCATTAGAACGAGCGGGACAGACGGGTTCCATAGAAAGAAGACAACATCCGCCTAAAACAGTTGGAATACGTAAACAACAAACTGATTAAATATCGGATAGTCTGCTTCAGGCTTGGCATGGTTTGACAGAAACCTACTCAAAAAGTGTTCCCGGCATTTTTTGGTCTTAACCAAATCATGCCTGGACCAAATCATGCCGGGCCCACTTTTTGAGTAGGTTTCTGTCACGGTTGAACCAAGGGAACGCAAGAGCATTTATGGCGGGCGAAAATAGGGGGTGTCGGGCGCACGCCGGGCAGGCCCGGGCGAGCTCGGGCGGCTTGATGAATACGGCCACAGGACAAAGAGGAAGTTTTAATCTCCCGATTCGGACGGCTTCAGACCAGGCAAACATTGGCGTGTTATGTAACTAACCTAGTGGTGTGCATCCGTAACCAGGCGGGCATTCGGCACCTCTATTACATCTCTGACCGGCCCGGCCTCCATTTGGACAAAGAGGCATAGGTTCCTGACAACAACCACGACCTGAAACATTTGAATTAACTAGTTATAAAACTGTTTTTTGCAGTTCAAGAAGACAGTAACTTTCAAAGATGTTGGAGTACTTGTTAAAAAGTTGTAGCTTCAAATAGGATATCTCTTTTTTAGGAACAAACTTTTCACATTTTGCAAACCTTCGCAGATGAATCCAATAGGACAGGCATTTCCCATTCCGCAGACTGAAGCTGCAATAGAGCCAGTAGAACACATTGGCATATCACAGCAGACACCGTTCTCGCATTGCTGAAACATTTGTTTTATTTTCGTTTTCATTTCGCCATTTTAACCATTTTCGTGCCCCCAAAGACTGAATGTTAGAAAGGATCCGCCTCAGCTCAGAAGATTCCTGAATGGCCGAAGCCCTGTCTCGAAGAAATATACTATTATTTTGTGAATCGAGTGATACAGAAAATCAACTACTTAAAAAACATTTGTAATTTGTTAATAATTAGAGAGATGTGTTTTATAGCAGACCTAAACACTAAAATATATTTCTCTTTTTGTTCAATTCAGGGAAGAGCATGCGCACATATTACTAATATTTATATGAATCCGAGAATTTCATGTTTAATGAAACATTTGCCTCGGCTCTTAGCACACAAGAGAATGTACGAAATGAAGCATGCTTTGATAAACAATTGATCATTAGGATGTAAACTACAGTAGGAACTAATATTTTAATATTGATTTATGTAAATCGTTGTCGTTTCTATATACTAAAATGAACTAAATTTCATATTTAAGAACTGTATACACTTGAATAGAATTATTTATTATTATTTGTATAACTTTTTGATATAGTTCATAACAAAAAAATATTTGTTTTTGACGAACAGTGTATGAATGAATGAAAGAATATGATTATTCACCAAAATGAACCAATGAATTTATGAATGCAGAGTTCTTTTTAATACATAGACCTCAAGCACCGTTTGCAATTAATGAGTATTTCATCTATTTTGAATGTATCTTTGTTCGACTATAACTGACTGCTTGTGTATTACTGGCTGGCCATGACTTTGACCCAGTGGCCGTAGTAAAGAAACGCCCGGGTGGGTGCCCGGGCAGTTTTTGGCTGCCCGAGCAGTTGATAATTGTTGCCCGGGCACTCACCCGGGCGTTTCTATGCTACGGCCACTGCTGTGATCAGATAAATCCCTGGATGCGAGTGATACAGGAAAACAAGCACCTTTTTAAGTATTCGGGAATCCGCGGAGCATTTTTCATCCTGAATGACTTATCATCGGGGATATTCTCACCCTCTTTTTTGCACTAGTTTACTATGTCTTTTTCAGAACTGCTACCGCCTCCGAACCGCAACTTGTAGTTCAAGACACAGAGATGTCACTGGAAGAGATCAAACGCACTGAGGTAAATGCCAAGAGCAAGTGGAGTTAGTCAGAGCGGGTTACCGGCCCGGCCTTAAATTGTGAAACCCAGGCGGGGCCGGCCGGATAACCACTTCAGGGGGAACAAAAGGCTGGAAACCGGCCCGGCCTGAAATTTTGTAACCCAGGCCGGGCCGGCCGGATAACCACCTCAAGGGGTACAAAAGGCTGGAAACCGGCTCGGCGTAACCCGACCTGAAATTTTGAAACCCAGGCCGGGCCGGGCCGGGCCCGCCAGATAAGCACCTCTGGGGTTAGTTGACCCGCTCAATGAAAATGTGCAGCAACATGTGTTGTTGGTATAGAGCAAGGTTGGAACGAGCCGGCCCAGGATGACCCCCTTAAATTCCACCCTTGACATTTTATAACTGTAAAAAAGATGTCTTCACACGAGCTCTTTAAAAGAAGAACGACAACTCTGGGAATTCAAACCTTCCCGAGAAACCTACAAACAAACTTTCTGGGTCAATTTTATAATTACAAACTCATAAAGCAACTGTACAATCTTTTAGGCAATGAATTTGATCAATTCGGTGACAATGGTGGCTGGAATAGTGTTTTTCATATGTTTTCTATTGATTATGATAGCTCATGTTAAGGTAAGGAAGCTGGCAATGTACTATTTGGGTTGGAATTCATGGTTCGGGCGGAGAACTAAAGCGATATCCGCTCTATCCAGGTCGCGCTTTAAATATTCAGCAGCTCACTGGTGCTCTAGTCCAACCCTTCGTGGACCACGGATAATCTTCACTCATTTTAGTCCGGACAAAGTATCTGCTCCTACATCTCACAGTGCTATTCCTCGAATATTGATTGGTCAATTGAAGAATACAAACAGTCTAAAGACTCACAATATCTGACAAAACTGGAAGAGTTACGAAGGAAAATCAATGGTAAGAAATGGGAAAAGCCCGTTGAAAAGCATAAAATAGGACTTTCTCAACTATATATTTTGAAAGTTTGCAAAAGCAGGGCCTCCCAGAGTTTGCGGATGTATGAAGCACGTTATTCTTTGCTGCGTGTTCGAAATATGCCTGTTTTTCCTGGGCCGATCCAACATCCTGATCAGAGCTGCGCGTATCTCATTGTTTTGTCATACGGTTCGGGATCTTTAAATTTTGCTTCGCCGGATCACGATCTATTCATAAGGTTCCGGATTCGGATCCGGATCAAAGAGTAAAAACTTTGAACCTCGGAAGCTGGCCCTTTTATTTCTGACAAATTCAGTTTTTAAGTGAACTTGGTTATCAAATTTTCTTCCTGATTTCTACCTCTAACTGTATTTTTTCAGAAAAGCAGAAGAAAACGTTGGACGAAGTGGAGCCGTTACGAAATTCTGTTATTGTAATAGAATAATCACGACCACACCTTTGGCAGCTGAAAACTTCAGCTCTATAAGAATATACCTTCAAAATCTTTCAAACATCCCGTTTCCTAAGTCTCTTCGCTAGGAGAATGTTATGGAACAGACATGTAATTGCTATATTTAAATGGTCGGAACAGTCAGGGGCGGAGTTCTAACGAGTTTGGCCGGGCCACGAGCCTTATTTGGATTCGTGCCGGTTCGGCCCGCTAACACACCCCCACTAACCAGGCCAGCACAATTCGGAATGCCTTTCTCAAACCAACCAATCAACTTCACGAGTATACCAAAACTATTATAGTATTTAACCGGTTACAAGAGACAGTTCAATATAAACTTCGCAATTTTGTGAACCTAGCTCTTGTAACACCCAGTATTCTATTTTTATATTTGCATTTAAACTATTTATATTTGTAGCACTTTTTCTATTTATTCACATTCTAATTTGCTGCTTGTCACTCTGAACGCTCAAATATTTTCTGATCTAACGTTATTCAGATGATCCTTGGGCTTCGTTTGCTACGTAAGCCGACTTTCAATTGCTTTATGTTCATACGCATTACAACATTGGGCCCTGCGAATCTCTTGTTTGGAACAAATTCAATCTTGAATACTTTACTAATTCGCAGAGCTGATTTGCCTCAAAATTTAGATGTATGTAATTTACATGACCGCTTGAAGCGGGTTTCAGCAAGGTAGGTGACATCCAGATTCAAACTGGTCGCTTCGGAACGATATAAATAATAATGTTTATCCAACCAAGATTTGATGTCACCTTACCTGGCAAAGGCACAACGATACACTTTAATAATTTGTATCGTTGTGCAAGCTATTGTGAATAATACTACGCAAACAATCCTCCAATATTTACTAGGGTACTTTTATTTTCGAAATTATTGTATACATGCTGTTTTCACCACTTTGCAAATGACAATGATGAATAAAGTTGTTCAAAAGTTTGCCAAACGTAGAAGACAAATGTTAAATCACAAAACTTGTTAGACAGTAAAACTACAGGGTCCGGGTACTTCTATACACTTTTTATATAGTCGGCAGATTTATCGCTTGCAGCTAAAGGTCTAATAAATTATCATTAGAGTAGATATCTGCTCCAATTACTCTAATAACCTCTAGTAAATTTGCAGTTCGTACAGTAACCCCTTGCAAGCGATTAGTCCGCCGACTATAACTAGAATTAATGTGCTTATGAGGGAAATTTTCCCTTCCATAGACTTTTCATGCATGGAACACCGACTCTATAAAAGTAACACGAAAATTGAGAAAAGAAACCTTAACTTACAAGGGAATGAATGATAAGAATGGGCCGGTCCGTGGTCAGAACTTCTCGGCCCATGATATTCTCACACCTGTTGTATAGGGAACCCAATTGGAAACATATCAAAGCCAAATTTGGCTGCGCAACAGCTCACAATAGTCTCGTAGGTAATCCTTAAATTCCAGGCCACTTGTCTTCTCTTACTTACCTCAACACTCGTGGCAGTCTACTGTCAAGTATCACTCCCTGGCGGCGTGACTGCCCCTCCGCTTCCTGTTTCCGTTCCCAGTGTTCCCAGTATTCCCGGAGTACCCGGAGCGGATATCACGGTAGTGACTCAACAATTGAAGTCAGTGGCTGCCACCATAGGATGGATTAAGTTGCCCGAGCCAGGTTGGTTAAGCTGAACAGGAGGTCGTGGTAATCAACACAAGATACTAGTTCTGGTCAGCAATTAAATTCCACAATAACTTGATTTAAGACTAAGATCTGAAGTTAGGACTGAGAGGTCCCGAAAGTTAATAACTGAAGAACAATAAAAAAACTTGTTTGAATTATTTTGGAAACTGATAGTTTCCAGGTATTCAGTTGTTCCAATGTAACGAGACTGATCAATTTTCACAAACAATATAGAATGTGTTTTCTGCTTAGGATTGTCCACAATCTCCGGCCAAACTGTTTAGTTGACAATTCCGTGCTAAACTCTTTTCAACAAACTGTCATTAGTTGCCCCTACAAAACTTAGTTGTTACTGCGCTTACGCCCGAGATTTCGCCGAATATATCTCTCTGTAATTCATGGATACCGTTTACAGTTAACGAACTACTTGGTGCCGTTGCCGAATTGCTCTGTACACTTTTTACAGGAAAGAATGAGGGCATGTGGATTCCGTAAGTACAAATTTCATTTTATAGTCTTATAAAAGAAGTAGGTTTATGGATATCAAAATGTGAAATGACACTGTGAACATCTGCATAGCCTTTCTGCCTAATTGCTGAGTAGATTTTCGGAGCCAGTGCACAATTCTTGATTTCATGAACATTTACCGTGTCATATTATTGTTCATGAAAGACCGCCCCGGTGATACCTTTCTAGAAGTCTTGCAAAAAACTATATTTCTTGCCCAGTCAATATGTTGACTCTGAATTCCAAATTCTAAGAAGCTCACATCCGTGCTGTTCGTGTTCGGTTCCTATAAATAGCTATATCCTTTCAGTCAGCAAGTTCTGTTCATGTGCGCCAACTGCCCCGAAAATGGCGACATTAATAAAATAGAACCTAATAAATGCCATAAAACTTGCTACAATCCACAAGGAGATGGGGTGAGTTGCTAGAAAATATGGAACCTAATAAATATAGCCAAGCTTGGAAACACTTTGTCTCGAAGCGAATAATAGACCCGAAATACAAAATAAGAAACCCTTTTTGTCAGAACAGGCACATTTGTTGGAAATGAATACTTCAGGCTATTCAGGTGTTGCAACTATTTTAAGGGAGGGCAGACAGCATGGGTTTGGACCCGACTAGCAATTGGAGCGTAGGATCGCGTAAACGCAGGGTGATATTCTAAAAAATATCACCCTGCGTGAAAAAATCTGGCGTAGATTTTTTGTCTTTTAACACTTTTCCAAATAATAAAGTCAACTTTGGAAGAGGTATCAGAATTATAACCAATGGACAAAAAAGTGGGCGGAGTTAGAGAAAACCTAATAACGCGTAGAACTCGGTTTTTCTAGCTTTGCCCACAAGATGCTAACCAAAAGTGTATGTGCAATGAGGGCTTCTACGAAACCGGACAGTATTGTATGGACTGGAGTTATTGCAAGAACAGTGAGTACACTTTAATCTCGACTTGCCGCGCCCTTCTCCACTCTATCACTCTTCTCAGTGAGACTTTCCTAACTACAATTTGACTTTGAGAATTCAAAGTCTGGAAAAGAGAAATTATGCTACAATTTGGCTAGTAATAGCGAAGTGGTCTTCCGGTGCTTTTGCCTAGTGGTTAGAACAGCGGTCTCTGAATCCGCGATGATTTGAAGCTGTGGGTCCGGCTCCCTGTAGCTGCAGAAAGCTTGGGCCATCAGCAGCTTATTTCTCCCATGCTTCATGTCCCCCTAAGCCTGAATGTTAGAAAGAAGCCCTCTCTGATTAAAAGATTCCGGAATGAATGGTCGAAGCCCTGCTTCCAAGAAATCTAATATTATTGTGATACTAGTGATACAGGAAATAAGTAAAATAGCAAAGTTGTCTTCCTAATTTTGAGTAGCTTTTAGTTGTTAAGGCTTCTCAACTATAAAACCAATTTGTTTGACATTTTAATGTTTTAAATATCTAATTTACAGAGATTCTAAAAGCATGCGGTGGAGTGAGACAATGCGCAGACTCGGAAACCTGTACTAACGTTATCGACCCGTCTACTAAGTGAGTTGTGAGAATTTATTATTAGTGAACACAGTATTGGTTCCTTTTTAATGAACATATTAGGCTCCGGGTGGTCCGCCCTCTTTTCGAAGACCCGTTCTCAAAGCAACGCCTACAAAATGGGCAGGGCGCTACATACCTGAATAAAAGGATCAAAGTTTATCTTTGGTTAAATTTACTACGTTTTAGGTTTTATAAATGAAACAAAGGGATCGGGATTAATAATATTTATGAGAAGTTTAAAGACACAAAAACAACAAAGTATAAAGCGAGGGAAACAAACATTTGGTCAAAGGTTAATTAATTTACAGAATATAAGCTATATATGGGTTAAAAGTCGTTGAGAGCCAAGTCCCTGATTGCGCTTGATCCCGGGTATTTGTACCTTCTACACGAGGGGGCTGAGAAGGACTGGGCGGGATAAACTATCTGAAATAAACATATGTGATTAATAAAGCACGTGATGTAGTTGTTGCGAACTGCTTGAAAGGGTTTTATATTTTATTTATAAGGGAGTATACTATAAGAGCAGGTACAGCCTTGCTCTTACACCTGGATTCTTGTTCCTAAAATCCTTGAAGCCTTGAAGTTGACCACATTTTCAGGCCTCCTAGAGAGAAAAAAAGCAGTTCTTGCAATTTCTTCTCAGTAAAATTTCATTTTTGAATTGAAATCGCAGTCAGGGTGTAGCACTACTATACCGTAAACGATTACGATAACAATTCCGTTTATTAAACAAGAAAGTATTAAACTGAGAATCATTACTCAGATCACCATAGCCATTCGATACTTATAATAGTTTCAAATTTCATTCTAGGCAAGCCATTCGTATCTGCGTGCCCAAGGACCAAATGGTAAGTAAAATAGAAACAATGTTCTAAAACATTTAAATTTCAGACCCAACCAGCCAGGAACAATACTGCTGCTACTACCGCTGCTCCTGTTGGAAGAAAGTAAACGATATTGAAGAATATCAGCAAAATTATAATGAATCACAATTATAATTACAATTTATAACTTTCCATTGGGTTTTTGGGTGGCTTGTTTGTATATATATATGGGAATAAAGGTTTATATATATATATTATTTATCATTTATCCTGATTCAAGACAACCCTGTTAAAATAGTCTTAAGCTACCAATATTGTTCCGGAACTTATCGTTCCTGCATTCACCTAGCCTATATATGCCAAAATTTAGAGTTTCAAAAAGCCCGGCCCGGCTGTTAAGAAGTATTCTCGTAGACAACCTCAGAACCTTTTCAACTGATAAGCTATGATTCTAACTTATATTCCCGATATGTCCATCATAGGCATTTTACAAGTAGCATGTATTCTTAAGACTTAAGGCTTAAGTTGGAAACTTACAACATATTGCAACATTTCTCATAAATACAACTAGGCCTACGTACCTAGCAAAGCACGCAAGTACACAATATACTATGTATTCACAGAATCAACAAAAAAGTTAAACAGTTTGTTTATTCATTTTTCCGAAGAACGAGATCGTAGATAGTTGGAGTGAATTGTGTACCGAGAGGACCATTGAAAGTTTCTATAACAGCTTCTTCTTAAAGCTTCTTATCACAGTAGTTAAGTTGAATCGTACTTTTCGCCTTTCATTTGTTTAGACCTTTTAACGAACCTTTTAAGATCTAGCGAAAACTATAATTGCTGGTGGGGGGTGCTTTACCTAGTGGTTAGAGCAGCGGTCTCTAAACCCGTGAGGATCTGAGGCTGTTGGTTCGACTCCCCGTTCTTAACCCGCAACGAACCTTTTAAGATCAAAAGAAAATTATAATTGCTACAATTGCTTAGAAGCTTCATGGTTAATCGCATGAATGTTAAGGGAAAATGTAGAATTCGCGAACGTCCAACATTTAGGCTCATACTATTAAAACTATATTCATGTGCTAATGATAGTAAATAGTTGAAACATTTTAGTTTCGTATAGAAGGTTAAGTTTGAGATTTTAATGGAATTTATTTGAAAAAAACCTATTGTAAAAAAGGCAGCTGTTGAATATCATGCTTGCTATAGTCGGCGGACTAATCGCTTGTAGTTAAATGTCTAATAATTCAACATTGGAGCATATATTTGCTTTAAATTTGCTCTAATAATCTCTAAATAATTTGAAGTTTGTACCGTTACCCTTTGCAAGCGATTAGAATAGCTGGCCTAGCAACTATCCCTCGTGATAACTCAGTATTCTCATTTATAAATTCTAACAGGAACAACATATTATAGTTCAATGAAAATAAAACTTTGGGTTACCATTAAAATAATTAGGGTACAACCTATTTTTTAACCGAAAATTGGTGGCATCAACAAAACTTAAACGCTTCAAGTGAGCGAAAATGTCTATAGTCAAATTCAAAAGTAAAGAAGACGTGTTAAAAGGTTTAAAAAAACAAGTTTTATACCAGAGAGGGTCTAGGATTGAGTTGATAACAAAATAAGGATCAGACTCTTCAGGAATCCCGTAAATTGTGCCTTTGATTTAGTTATCTCTAGGATAATAGCTGAATTTTACTTTCAAAAGCTAATCCAAAGTTTCTAATTTCGCGTTTGGTTTAAAAAAATTTATGGATCTTCTTAAGTGTTTAAGTTTATGATTGCAAGGTGTAGTCAATGAGAAAATGTATCTTGGAGTATTACAAGAAATAGTTAATCTGCTTAAATAAAGAAAGGGATTTATTAAAGGTACAAACAGAAAAGTATGCACAAAATTGTTTTGTATTATTTCTCAGTAAACCATATCCATAATTCCTTGTCTTCTTCATCGTCCGGTTTCAGTTTTTGAACATTAAACGTCTTCTGTTTTTTTTTCAGAGACTGCGTGGCTAGAAAACACTAATATTTGTCTGTAAAACATAGCTGAGTCTCAACAAAAGAGTTGCCTTAAACTGTATTTTAACGAAAAGCGTTCATCCATAAGGAATAGTACCAACAGTTTAGTGGTTTTTCTTAGACCGGAGCTTGCTATAAAGTTTGAAGGATAATACTGGAGCCGTCAGTGCGGTTCGTTTATTAGCGACTAGTTTTTTGTATAGACAAATATTTGTATTTTCGAGATGCTTATGCAAATTCGTGTGTTGTATTCATAAACAAGTTACCGTATAAAAAGGGCTCCTCTTCAGAAATGATATCCAACAACCCATTCGACAATGAAATTGGTAAGTAATTCACAGTGCTTCGCGGCCTACTAGGCGATGCGGTGCTATAGTCGGCAGACTTATCGCTTGCAGCTAGGTCTAATAAATTCTCATTAGAGTAGATATTTGCTCCAATTACTCTAATAACCTCTAGTAAATTTGCAGTTCGTACAGTAACCCCTTGCAAGCGATTAGTCCGCCGAC
>JAQGAV010002342.1:0-16165 GCA_034691345.1 Phasmarhabditis papillosa
GCAACAGTGTTAAAAATTAAAACGCGGTAAAAAAATTAAATTTCCCGGTTTTTCAGGAATAAATAAGCAAATTTTGGGTATATTTGAATTTTTTGTTTTGAATTAGCCATTTCTCAGCACAAGGAACCTATAGAAAAATAACAAAACATAATGGTTCAGGGTGGATTCGAACCCGCGACCTCTGGCTCCATAGAAAAGATTCATAATTTATCTTATTGACAACAGACGGCTGACTGCAAGACCTAAACCGGCCTTACCCGGCCCGGCCCGGCCTGGCCCGGCCTGAAATTTTCGAGGTCAGGCCGGGCCGGGTCTGGCCGGCCGGATAACCACCTCTGGTCTGACTTCTACTAGAAGTTGATGACGTGTTAAGGCGGGTTAGTTATTTCTTCAGACGCAATCGATGTTGCAGGATAATGAATCTGAATATATATTAGATGACACACCAGCTGAATCGCGTTAACTATAAGAAGGACACCGTTACTACAGCAGATTTATTTTTTAATCATCAGTGAGTTATATTTCTTGGATTGCAAATTAGGATTAAGATTTAGGGCCCGCCCGATCTGAAAATTTCCGTTTCTATTAGTAGATTTCATATTTTCGTGTATAATTGAAACTCGCCTCATTGTTTCTATGGAAACTGTCGCTATGCAGGACTGACTAAGGGGAACTCTGTTTTCCAATAAAATACACAAAAAGTAAATAAGTATACGTCCATACAGAACTTTGTAATTTCTGGTTATTTTTTGGATCTGAAACAAGTTAAAAAGGAAAAACGAATTAGGATCCTAAACCGTTTCATCCTCGTAAAAATTAAACTAAAAACAATCTCACCTATATATTCTGATGCACGAGGAATAATGTAGTGTCACTACCGTATTTTCGTGCAATTTTGCGTATATTTTCGTATGTCGAAAACTATCAGAGCCGTTTTCGGCTATATTCTTTTTTGACACCCCATTATTACTCTCGGATCTCACTATATAAATTCAGTAATCAATAATCATGTAGCTAACTTTATATTGAGTATAAAATTATTCCTACAAACATTTGATACAACATCATGAAATGAAACTGGCGCATTAATGCTTCTACTAGTTTGGTGTGGGTTACTTGCTTACTCGTCACTAGCCGATCAGTTTCAACTGTTGGAAAATATTTATAGCATTGTAACTGGAAAAAAACAGTTGATAAAAGATATATTACAATAATAGTTAGGTTTATAAACTGTACAAGTAGTATGATTAAATTATAACGATGCGGTTAATTCGCATTATCATAGAACACCGAAAAAGACTGAACTAACGATAAGGTGTATGCTATTAGTTCGAGGAAAAACTATAATACTAACGAAATTGTTTACACTGGGTCTTTCTCAAAACATAAGAACCAAGGAACCACACCAAGTAGTCTTTAGAACTTCAACATTGCATATTAGTAACTATAGTCTGAATCCAGATGAATAATGGAGTGTTGTTTGCGTATTATAAGTGAATTTTGCTTTAATTTTCGGTTTTCTAATACTTTCAGAGCTATTTTTTAACACTCCAATATTACTCTTGAATAAGACTATAGAGAATATAGTACACTCTAACGACATAGACCAACTATTCGTATAATACTGATTTATTATCCAACTGTCATTAAACACGATGCTCGTAAAACATTTCTATTGCGTAATCCATTCACATATAGGGTCCAGTTATTTGTAGCTCCGGTGAAACAGACTATCTGAGTCGAAGCGCGTTCGGAGGTGATGCAATCCATTCCGTTTTCGGATACAAAGGTAGCACAGGTCATCTGAATTGCACATTGCCCTCCATCAGGTGCAGTTGGGAGCTGAAAAAGTTTGCGATTGAAATCTCTATATATAGTCTTTGAAAGATTTTAAATTTTAAAAATAGGACAAAAAGTAATCAAATTTTTGTGAAGATCTCAAACTGCTAGTGGTAATGAAACTATAAAATCTAGCTGTGGTCGGTCGGACAAAAAATAAGAACGGGCAAAATTACTGGCCAAACGCCTGCGCAGCAACATTTTTTGGTATGCAATGGGCTGGATAACGCAAACATGTTCGAAAAAACACAAACATTATCCTAGAAAACCGAAAAAGACTAGACTAACGAAATTGTTTTCCTGAAACATATTATAAAGGAAACCACAACAAGTATTCTTTAAAACGGCAACTTTTCGTATTAATAACTAGGCATTATAGAATAAACGATACCTGTTGAAACATGGGCCGCACTTGTACCATATTAGTTGCTTGACGGCACTCTGGAGTTGTTATCGGGGCCCAATTTGGTCCATCCAGGCTCGGGCATGCACAGGATGCTAAAATACTTGGTGTGCCATGATCAGCTGTGCATATTAATCGGTTCTACTTGGAAAAATAGAGAAATTAGGGTTATCAGATAAACCACATCGTTCATTAAAAGAAAATATTACCTGATGCAGTAGTGGTCGTTGTTGTTATTGTTGTTGTCGAAATCGACAATGTGGTGGAAGTGGCTGGTGACGTCTAAATTTTAAAAAAAGTGTGGTCTAAAAATGTGACACACTTTTTAAACTGATTTAAAAAAGGATCAAAGTACTGGTATTGAAATAGGTTTACCTCTATCACGCAATTATTGGTTACTAACCGTAGTAGTTGTCGGATTTCCCGAATTTAGAGTTATTGTCAAAGGCGTCGGAGTAGAAGTTGTGGTTGTACCCTAATAAGTTACAGTATGAATATGGAAGCAGAACTACCGTAGTGACTGTACGGTACCAACGTTATTTCTTTATTATGTGGCAAATAAATTGCTGGAGCTAAGCAATTGGAAGTCAAACTAATCCACGATGAGTCGAAATCGTTACTTCAAAACTTATTAGTGTTTTTCCTTAACAAAATAAATAAGAACACTCAATTTGCCTTGGAAATTGCCCCTTGCAAAACGAACCATAACTGTTGTCGGATTTTCGGTAGAGGTTGTTATGGAACTAGGATTAAAGACAATTGTACCAGACATAAGCTCAGTCACCTAAACTATAATACTATAGAAAAACAGAAGAATACCATTTACATCATAGAGAATTTTGGGTTTTGTTACTGCAAAACAGATAGTTTGAATAATGTTCCCAAATGGTTATCAAACTAGTAAACATAATAGGTGTGATCAGAGGATAATTTGAACTTTATTATCCAACGGTCATTAAACACAGTGCTACATATATGTTAATGATAGCAACAAATGTATCTAACATTAATTTGTGACTTTATTGACTAGCCACATGTAACTTGGATTACTCCGGATTAATTGTCAAGAGAAGTTGGGGCCGGTTCCGGCTACGACAATACTCGAAAGAAGTATTTCAAAAACAAAATCAAACAAGACACCTACATCGTCTGGAGAAACAGTTGATATACATCCCAGAGATTGATAGTTGCCAATCAACATAAGAAAGCAAAGTAGCATAGACACATTCGAATTCTACGGAAAAGTAATTCGAAAAAAATCGGGAATACTGTCAGCAAAAAGAAAGCCAGGAGAGTAAGTAATCTCTCGGAAATAATAGGAAGTTTCCATTAAGACTAGTAAAAGTGAAAGTTGTTTGTTCCTTACTCACTCAACTACAACTGACCTCAATGAAAAAACACCTACAATAACATATACATAAAAATGCTAGAATAAAAAAACTTTAGAAGTAAAACAGTAATGATACATAAAAACTATTGCAATTACTAATTGTTACTGGAGTTAGTTACTATTCATATAGCGGTGTCGAGCAGGGTTAATAAATAATTAACTAATGGTAAATAAATACAAAACTACAACGACGGGTGCTATAGAGTCTCGCATCAAGTAGTTATTTCGCCTCACGTGTTAGCTCCAAACTTCGGTGATTTGAGGATAGTTACATCTTCTGGACCCACTGTTGAAATTCATTTTGAAAAGGTATCGCCTCTGCTCAGAAGACTCCGGAACAATAGCCAAAACCCGGCCTACACTTTATCTACTATTATTGTATTACATTTTTTGTTTGCTTATTTGTTTTACGAAACGCGTTCACAGATATTTGGAGCGAAGAAGTGAGACGAGGCAACCATAGGAAGTGGACTTTATAGCACAACACCCAGGGAGTGGAGGCGGCGAATCATAACAAATTGGCAAAAATTGTTTCTTTGAGGGGATTCGAACCATCGACCGCTAGATTATGAGGCGAAACTTCTACTGGGCCAGCAAGAACATTTATACATTCGAGATCGAAACAAAGGGGAATACATTAATGATTATTGCACATTATGAATAGTATCACACTAGACAATCTACAAAAAATACTTCAATGTCACTGACAACACTGTTTTGTGTGAGGCGCCAACTATAATAGCCACCGCTTTCAATACATGCAATCAGGTCACTTTGAGGTTGAGTATAGCACGTACTTCCGGTTCTAGCCAGATAGTTGGAGCAGGTCATTTGAATTGCACATTGGGCGCCTGATGGTATAGTATTTACCTAAAATTACATAATTTGTTTGAATAGAAAGCTGATAAAGAAAACTTATTTCTGAACTAGTAATAAGTTGTTTGGGGCGTGGTGGCCCAGTGGTTAGAAGCTTCGCCTCATAAGCTAGAGGTCGATGGTTCCAATCCCCCCGAAGAAAGATTTCTTGCACTGTGCTTTGAAGTCACTCTTCCTATGTTTCCCTCGTCTCACTACTTCTCTCTAAACATCTGTGATCTATCCCTTGTTGCGTAAAATAAAGAAACAAACTTTAAAAAACTAGGATCAGTTCTGAAGTTTCTACCCAGCTGTAACAAACATTCTCAATTCGCGTCAATTTTTGAAATTGTATTCGCTGTTTTTTTTTCATATTAGAGTCACAAGAAAGTTGGAATGTTTCTTACAACTATTAAATAAGTTCAATTGAAATACTATTTGATTCCTCCAAAATTATATCATGTAACAAAAATATATCAAGGCAAACTATATATATCTTCTATGAACATTCTGTTCTTTCAAACCTGATTATACGTTGGCTGCGCCTGCATCATCCCAGGAGGTATGGCACACGACATGTCGTTATTAGGCATCCAATTTGCAACCATCAGCGTGTTACACCGACAAGGCTCTGAACAGAATTGACTTTTTGCGAAACAAATTTAGAATCAGGTTTGACTTTTTAGTGAGTCCATTTGAAAACTAGTCATTTCCAAACCCGTGAGTGAAGATACATCACAAATTTTTATGAGTCGTTACGTTGTTGAATACGATTTTCACTTTACTGGTTCATTTTATACCTGGCTGCGTGAACGTAGAAGTGGATGGGGCATAAGTGGTTGTAGTCGTTGAGTAAGTCTGTACTGTTATAGATTGCAAGGAATTCTGGACTATAACGGTCTGAATTCCTGTGCCGGTTGCCAAGCCGCTACCAGTATTAACATAAGTTCCTGCTCCGGGACTGGCCAAGGCCGAGTAGACTGAGCCACCTCCCACGTATGTAGTAGGGGAGGTCGTAGTGTCATAATTGCCGGTGTAAGCCGAGATGGTCGTGGTAGCCACCTGAATAAGAAATTTGTTTCTAGATATTCCATTTCTAGTGTGTTTCGACAATAATAGGTGTGAATCCAATGCATTGCACAGCTAGTATAGAAGATTTTACTGCGGGAAATAGAAAAGCAACAATATATACTGTTTGATCATTTTCGGTACGGGATGTTGTTGCAGACAACAGTTTTTTGAAAAAGCGCAACTTACATTCATATCTTCCGGCGAAACAGTTGCAATACAGGCCAAACAATCGGTAACGCAGTTCAGCCCCATTAAAAGAATATGAAAAAGTACCATAGACACATCCAGAAATACTGAAATATAATTTGATACAGTGAAGTTTGGCTATTAATTGAAACATTAAAGTCCAAGTTTTGTATGTTTGTTATTTCTTGAATAGCTTGCAAAACAAAGTCCGACAAGGAAGACTAGAAAAATTTCGAGAAACGAATTAAGAATAGTGAACAAATGATAAACAAGAATTCTGAATGTTTGAAGGTATCAAGCACATACATCAGAAAAAGTTGACTTCTAGTCAGGCCTCGCAGTTGGTGTCACCTGACGAAAAAATTAAAGAGGAGGGTCGTTTTCTAACAAAATTTGAAAAAATAGGCTAATTCTCCTTAACAAATTTCTTTTAGATTTGTTAATGTGAATCCTAACTTCGTCCATATAGGAGAATTTGAGCATAGTATCTGGATTTGTAAGAAATTAAGTAATCCTTAAACTAACTACTTCAAATAGGAGGGGGTAGTAACAAAAAGGTTGGGTGGAAACTAACTGCTGAGGCCTGCTTCTAGTGTAAATAATCTTTACAGCATAAATATTTGATTTGCATTGATCAATCTAAGTAAGTTTATTGGATAACTTAATAATTAGATTAACTAGTTAATACTGGATCTCGCTGTAAAGTTGCAACTGGGTCAATCCATTAGATTTGTGAGATAACCAAATCGAAGTGAGAAATCGCATATGTTTGCGGCAATTAATGAACATAAATAACACATTTAAGTTAAACTAGTTTGTAATTTTCGGCGCTTCTAAGAAGAAGCTCGAAATATTAGGTGGTATCCAGACCTCTCCGGAAAGGCCCGCGGTGAAGAAATTTCCCGGCCCCGCACGGCCCGGTGGGGCCGGCGTGTATAGTGTATTCAAAATACACTATATTGGCATATCTGATAAAATTTTTGTATTTTTTTCATATTTTTATAAAATTTTGATGCAAAATTGTGAAAATCAAAAAATTGTTATGATGTTTTTGTGAAAGGCCCGATCGGGCCGGCCCGCCAACTTTTTCCAAAGCTCGGCCCGGCCCGATGAGAGGTCTGGTGGTATCTATGTGTATCTCCGTATCTGTTTTTTTTCACTGTCTTGTGTGAACCCAGGTAAAGTGATTTAATTTGTGTTAATTAATGCCATGTAAGATTGTAAATCGTAAGTCTAAGGCTACGTTTGGTTTATTCCATACTTAAAGAAACGTTTTACTGCCATTTTTATCATTTTGTAACCTTTTAATCTCTTATCTTGTTTAACTATTTCCACCTTCATTATTGTTATTCTTATTTCCACCGATTTAAACCTTATTTAAGATGTAATGTACCTCGGTTGTGTTATGGGGTTATGTTGTAGCGATTGCTTTATTCAAATCCACTGAACGTTATTTACCAATACATCGTGAAATGTATTGAGGAGATTGTTGATGTCCGAAAATGCTATCAGTCGAAAAGTGTAACAGCGTCGTATTTGAGTCTTCTTCTCTCCTAACAATACGTTTAGGTCATCTGGACTTGGGAGAGTTACATCCTTAAGCGAACATTATATCTTGCGGAAAAATAGAAAAACCCTAAACCATTTTTTTTTTTTTTTTTTGAAGTTCTTACCATAATGGGTATGAGTCGACATCGAACATCTTCTGCTAAAGGATCAACTAGTAGCTTCTTGGTTTGATACGTTATGGAAAAAATTGAATTTCTCTGTTATAAAATCTGATTTTATAGAATTACATCTTCAAATGCACTACCATAAAACCTACCAGTATATTAGAAACAATTTATTCTGTCTGATGGCTAATAATATTACAATGTCATGATGATATAAATAGAGATCTATCGAAAGTGCCCTGAACCATTTGAACAACACCTTAGAAAATGTTGAAAGCAGATCTCTTCTTGCGTCCAGGGTAAACGGTGCCTAGAAATGTAAGCATTATGAATGTTCAAAACAGAACACTGAAAGGATACGGTGGTCATTAGGGCTCATCGGGCCTCAAAGAGGCCAACCTGTGCAGGTTTGTCGCCACCCTGTACTAGAGATTCGTTTCCGGGAAGTTCCAATGAAACTTGATACCGGAACATATTAGAAATTGTTCATTCTCATTCTCGGTCTAATGGAATGGCAATAAAAAGAGTTGCCTTAAATGTATACAGTGGACTTCAGTCACCCTTGTTTGGTATTGCTCGGAGCATTGAAAATTTCAAAATAAAAATGTATCCTACCTGCTCCGCCACTGGCTCCTCCTCCCACCACATTCTAAATTGAATAAAATTACACATTGAAAAACATTGTAATTGCGGCATTAAAAGGCACGGTACATTCAAAATTATATTGTCAGTTTTCGGTTTGTATTCAGTTATGTTATTTCGGGAAAGACTAATCCCTTGTTGTATATGTTTTAACACTTGCTGTACATAAATCTCTATATCTCTTTGCATCTTGAATTGGGAAAACCTATATCGAATCTTGCGGCGAACGTTTCTATTCTTGAACCACTGAGGCTGAAACAGTGGGCAAAGACAATCTAATCTGGGGCTGAAAGTGTCGTAGAAAAGGGCGTCTACGCTGAACATAACATAAATATAAATTGTTTTAGGAAAAACGAATGATTTTAGACCATGGTGAGTTTTTGGTATATCTGCTCTGCTTAACTTGGGTTACTGTAGTCGAATTAATAATAAAAGTGCTGAAACGCCTAATTCTATAAAGAATAATATAATTACTCCGTGACAACTTATGTTTTGGGCCATAAACAGTTTAGAAATGCTTTTAGTTTTTCCAATTTGGTCGCAGTTCACGAATTCAAAATTCGTGCAAAGGGCGATGGGCAGGCAGGGGAAAGATTAAACCGTGATAAAACTATGGTTGGTAATCAAGTTTGCACTTTCAAGTTTACAAGTTCAATTCAACAACCATAGATGAAACGCTGTTATCGAATTGAACTTTGCCGCAAATTGTTGAAATGGTGCTCGAAAACGTACCCGTCTACGAAAGGGGCCGACACCTCGTTGACCACAGGCGTCTCCAAGCTGAGCCACCATCATAATCACGAAGAAACTCAGAAAGAAGAATCTCATGTTTTCCTGAATTCCAAAATTTTAAAAATGTGTCTACAATATTGACAATTTTAAACTTCAACATAAAAACTAGAGAAGTTACATAAAAAATCTTTAGCAGTTTATTTTTAAAAAACTGTTTATTCCGTATATATGTATATAATATGACGGATATTCTTGTTATTCTTTCCATCTTTGGGGCAGCTAGAAGTGGTTTTTGCGGTAATCATAAGAGAATATTCAGGCATACATCCCACGGTAGCTCAATCCGGCTTGGAACGGGAGAGGGATATAACCCACAACCTTTCCTCCTCACGGATTAATATGCCGGCGTGCAACCAGCTGAGCCCCCACATTTTAAAAATGCAGTTTATTAACATTCAAATATTAGGTTTTTGATAATAAAAACGTGAAATGAGCAAAAATGTAGGTTATAACGAGTATGGAGTAGATGTAATGTTATATAATTAGCTGGTTGAATCTTTTTATACTGCCCGCAATGAGTATTTTATCTATTGAAAAAATCTGTAGAACCAGTAGTTTTAAGCTTTTTGTAGCTTTTATCGAAATCTAAAATCGTTCAACGTTTAGTGCGAACCAGCTAATGCAGTTAGTGCGAACTTTGCGCCCCGGAATTTTGCACCCTGAATTTTGCGCCCCACTTTTTTAGCCGGGGCTCTTTTGCTATTGTAGATTGCTCATCCACGTCATCTTTCTGTGAGGGGTTTTTGTTGTGTTGCAGTGATTTAGTATTGTGGTTTATTAATGTGTTTATATTATTGTGGAATAAACTTTGTGTAATATAATTGACTATTATTTTGTTGGTGATTTACCTTTGTGTATCCTAGTGAAAGGGCAAACCGTATTAGTGTACTCTATTGGTACATGAATACTATGCTTAGATATAAAGGTTTGTAACTGAAAATCGTACTGCTTTGCAAACATAGGCTTGGATGTGTCGATTGCCCAACCAATTAACACGTTTTCTAGAAATTAGGCTTAGTTGTCAAGGCGCAAAGTTCCGGGGCGCAAAGTTCCGCGGCCCAAAATTCACACCACCCTCAAGCAAGTAAGCAGCGCAAACGGCTTTGGATTTTATCAATGCACCAAGTGGTTATATTTGTTTGAAACTAAAAGCTTATTTGATTCATTTTATATAAACTTATTAATAAATATTTATTATTTCTAAAAGTTGAATAAATATAATAAATGCATAAATTAACATTTGCTACCAATGTTGTGAACAATCAATCAGTAATCTATATACGTTGAAAGCTGATCTCTTCTTGCGTCCAGGTGCGGTCGTTCCAGTTCCTAACAAGATAATTTGAATGTTCTTAACATGCAGCGGGAATTTGGACAGGCCGGGCTGGTAACTGGCTCGAGTCTCGGGCAAGTCGCCAGACCTACAAGGGAACATCCGTGTACGCATTGTTGATATTTCAAGAGTTAAATAATGTACGTTGTTTGCATCCGTTACGAGTATTGTGCGTTTACTCAAGTACTCAACATCCCGAAAAAACTGATTATTTGAATGATTGAAGTGCGATCGTTCAAATAATCAAAGCCATTATCCTACCTGGTGTAAAAACGACAGAAGATTTAGACACTAGCTGAAATAAGCAAACATAAAGATTAAAAATATTGCACGCAAAAGATGGTAAAGCTAAAACAGATAATAATTCATCCTAAAATGGCAGTTTATATAACCGTAATCTCTAGATCTTTTTAAAAAGATGCTAAATACGGCTAATGTGATGTTATCTAGTCTGTCTGGTTTAGTTACATAACGTTAATGCTTACGCAAATAGATTAAAGGCACTGTACACTCAACATTTTCATCATGGATATGGTCAAGATTCATAAGCAAGATATATTTGATAATTGTGCGAAAAGAGTACATTCCAATGAAGGAGTAATCAAATTTGTGAGCTCCATTGTATCTTGCTGATCACAAATCGGTAAGTGCAATACCGAGTTTCATAAATGTTGTTGGCATTTTTCAAACTTGTTGAACCATGTATCTTATTGCCTATTTTTCAAGCAGCATACTTATTATAAGTGAAAGAAAGAATACCTTGTCTGGTCAGCCTACTAAATACAAAACACAGATGATCCAACCATTTTACTAGAACATTAATTATATCTTGCGGAAAAACAGAAAAACACTAATCCAAAAGGTTTTTTGGTGGTCTTACCAGAAGTGATATGAGTTCACATCGAAAAACTTTCTGCTGATGGATCAACTAGTAGCTTTTTGGTTTGATATGTTATTGAACACTTTGAATTTCTCTGTTATAAAATCTGATTTTATAGAATTACATCTTCAAATGCACTACCATAAAACCTACCCGTATATTAAAAACAATTTATTGTGTCGTAAGGCTAATAATATTACAATGTCATGATGATATAAATAGAGGTCTATCGAAAGTTCCCTGAACCAATTGAACAACACCTTAGAGAATGTTAAAAGCAGATCTCTTCTTGCGTCCTGGGGAAACGGTACCTAGAAATGTATGCATTATAAAGTATTCAAAACAGAAACACTAAAACAGGGATGGTGGTCATTTACGGGCAGTTGCCGGGAAACTTGATACCGGAGAAATTTTGAACAGTTCTATTGGAATGACAAGAAAAAGAATTGCTTTAAATTTATGCAGTGGACTTCAATTAGCTTTGTTTGGTATTGATTGGAGAATTGAAACTTTAAAAGCTAAAATTCTATCCTACCTGCTGCGCCACCGCCTCCTCCTCCCACCACCAGCTAAAATGAATAAAATTACCAATTAAAAACCTTGTAATATCGGCTTTTAAATGAAAAATATATGCCTCAGTTATATGGTGCCGGCTCTCAATATCCGAAGTCTTTACGGAAAGTATAAACTGTGATAAAACTAGGGTTGTTAATCAAGTTTACAAGTTTTCCAGTTTTCAAGTTCAATTCGAAAACCATAGATGAAATGCTGTTATCGAATAGAACTTTGCCCCAAATGGTTGAAATTAGGTTAGAAGACGTACCCCTCGTCTACGATACTCGATGGTTCGTTGACCACATGCATCTCCAAGCTGAGCCACCATCATAATCACTAAGAAGCTCAGAAAGAAAAATCTCATGTTTTCCTAAATTCCAAAACTATAAAAATGCCTTTACAATATTGACTATTTGAAACTTCAACAGAAAAAATAGAGAAGTTGCATAAACAACCTTCAAATATTAGGTGTTTTATTATAAAAACGTGAAAATGAGCAAAAATGTAGAATATAACGAGCGTAGGGAGTAGATGTAATGTTATATAACAAGCTGGTTGAATCGTTTTATACCGCATGCAATGAGTATTTTATCTATTAAAACAATCAGTAGAACCAGTAGTTTTAAGCTTTTTGTAGCTTTTATCGAAATCTCAAATCGTTCAGCGTGTAGGGCAAACCAGCTTACGCAATTAAGCAGCGCAAACGGCTTTGGATTTAATCAATGCACCAAGTGGTTATATTTGTTTGAAACTAAAAGCATATTTGATTCATTTCATATAAACTTATTAATAGATATTTATTGTTTCTAAAAGTGAATAAATATAATAAATGCATAAATTAACGATTGCTACCAATGTTGTGAACCATCAAACAGTAATCTATATAACGTTGAAAGCTAATCTCTTCTTGCGTCCAGGTGCGGTCGTTCCAGTTCCTAAAAAGGTAATTTGAATGTTCTTAACATGCAGCGGGAAGTTTGGGCAGGACGGGCTGGTAACTGTGTCGAGTATCGGGCAAGTCCCATCAGTGAACATCCTTGTACACTTTGTAGATATAGTCGGCGGCCAAGGCTTATGCAAAGGTTTACCTTACGAACTGCAAATTTCATTAGAGCGCGGCCTAGCAATGGCACGCGAAAAGGAAAATCGTCCCGGGTAAGGAAGTGGCCTTTTCCCAGCCTTGTGCAATACATCATTTGTGATGTGGGGCGTTGAATGGGGCTGTAGACAAAGGGCAGCCAAAGAATACCAACAAAAACAAACGGAAACGGGAAAACATTCAAGTTCATAACGCCTAAATTCAAATTGGAGCTTGAACTAAATATAACGTCTCTTTGAATTCGGATATGGTTTAAAATAGAATATTGTGAACACATTTTTGAAAAAGTACAGAGAACGTAACGTTGGCGAAACTCGACTATAAATTTATAGTTTAATATGTCACGTCCAATTTTGTAACTTTGAGATTTTCAATAACAAATTATCAGTTTTATGCGTCCTTTCTTGGCTATCCGATTTCATAGACGTAATCATCTACAAAATTGGCTACTGTATTTAGCATTGTATCCAAAAACATATTGTATATCATCTGATTTTCAGAATACTCTGACAGGAAACGTTTTAGAGAATATTACCTTATTCTTTTACTTAATTACTACACAAAGGACTCAAATAACTTAGCGCTTTCTGAAATTGAGTGACGGCCTACATAATTATATTTATATCTGGAAAAATGACTTGCCTTTACTTTCGTGAATAAATGAGATTATTATGTCATAGTCAATACCAGAGGTGGTTATCCGCGCGGCGCGGCCCGGCCTGGTTTTCAAAATTTCAGGCCGGGAAGGCCGGGCCGGTGACCAGCTCTGTCCCATCCTTGCGGGTGCACTTGAACTTTTGTTGTAAACTAAGTTCGAATACTTCTTTGGATTTCCCTATGCCGTCCCGCTAATTCTTTTAGATCCCCAGATTACTTCTATTTCAATTTGTTTTGGAAAACGTCAGTATTCCCATTGAATTAAGGCGGTTAATAAAAGCGGGTTTCCAATTAGTTTGTTTTTCGACATTCGGCCACGCTTGGCCACAATTTTGACTAAAAAGCACTTTCCCAGTATATACAAATCTTTTTATATCTCGTTATATAAAGATAACCCTCGAGATTTGCAAACAACTCAAAACTGTTGGGATTCTTATTAATTGAGAGGTGGTCAAACTAGCATTACTAAGCAATTTAAAAGATCACTGTAATTCGGGAAACGTTGATTAAGATATCAATATTTTTGCATCAAAAGAAGTTTTGCAAATTCCGTATTAGCGAAGAGAAGTTGAAGTTTCAATTAAGAATGCATGCAATGCATTAAAGGTCCCTCGCCAAGATGACCCTTAGCCCACTGGAAAACATTTTGTTTTCGAGTAGTTTTTAGTTAGTAAGGTTTATTTCGGCTCTTTGCTGCTTTTCCTAACAGACTAAAACTATTAACCTTACGTGGGCCGGTTAGCTCAGTCGGTAGAGCACCAGACTCTTAATCTGGCTGTCGCGGGTTCGAGCCCCGCATCGGGCTGAGTTTTTATTATTTTAACATCTGATGTATATGGTTAATATATAAACTGTATAAAATAGATTATATAGTCTGTCTTCAAAAATATGGTCCCCGCACCGTGGCAGAGAAGGGCAGCGGGCGCGTAAATTATATTAATTGAACGTTGAGGGCCATGATAGATATATATAGATCAATAGCTGTGAATATACAATTATATAAAACAAGCAAATAAAACATCCAAAATATTCAATATGCTCTTCATTGCCCTCAGCCATCAATATATTTAATATACGCGGCTGCCCATCGCAGCACCGGCGCGCGGACCGTAGGTTTGAAGACAGACTATATTTAATAAGTTTGTAAGATTGTGAACCGGCAAACCTTTCTATATCTTCAATTTGGATGTTTTGTTGGTTTTCTGCATAAATATGTTCTACTCATGTGCTATATTTACATAATAATAGGCTTTTAAATTGCTGTTGAACGGTGAAATTACGCCCACTTTCACAGATCAAACCATCTTCACACTATATTAATAATGCCAGGAAGTTGATTCTTCATTATAAACTTACTAATTTATTGGTTGGACCCAAGTCCACTTTTAAAATCCATTTTATATATTTTTTTTAAATAGTTTCTGTTTTTCTATTTTGCTTTGGACATTTTTCAGTCTTTTGCAAGTATTGTTCAATGCGTTAGTAACCAAATGTTACTTCAGACAAGTTCGAAAGAAATCTCCGGTAGCACAACCGACCCTTGAATTTTTCAGTCGTTTGCAACAGAACGTTAAAAAACTGTTTACTCCGTATATGAATGTATATCACATCACGCGTGTTCTTGCTATTCTTTCCATCTTTGAGGCAGCTATAAGTCGGTTTTTGTGGGAATCATAAGAGAACAGTCAAGCATACATCCCACGGTTGCTCAATCCGGCTTGGGACGGGGGAGGCTGAGCTACTACGTCCCCTACTACGAGCTAGAGAACGTTAAGTCGGTCACAGAATACTACATTTTATAATACGTAATCAAGGGATATAATTAATATGTACCATAAATCGTATTTAAATGTCCTCAATTCCTGCAAATCTTATAGTTAGCTTAAGCTGTTTTCATCTCAATTTGTTTGCCAAAGGGGCAAAGTAGATGAAAAAATCATCAAAACATCACTGCACGACATTTTTGAGCTACTTTGCAGGCAACAATACGTATTTCAAAGTTCCAATAATTTGTGAATTGCAAACGAATCGGACAATTCTAACTTTGCCTATGTTGATTCTCACTCCCGCACTTTTCAATGCATTAATTACGTTTGGCCGCCTGATTGTCTTGTTTTTCACATTTTTAACTATTACGATAATGATCGTTTTCACAGCATTGCTATTGTAGTATAGGGATATGCACGTTGTAGAACAAGTATAGTAGGCGGATTAATCTCTTGCAAAGGGTTAATGTACGAACTGCAAATATACTAGAGGTCATTAGAGTAATTGGAGCAAATCTCTGCTCTACTGATAATTTATTAGACCTTTAGCTGCAGGCGATAACTTGAATAAGTTAGCCGACTATACGTTGTACAAGTTCTACGTAGAAAAGTTTAAATGTGTTAGGTTAAAAACACATTTGTAAGTTCATTTCCGTGTATCCTTCCATTCTGAATAAGTTAGTTCAAAATTAGCCTAAGGCTACACAAACACCTACTGAACTTCTAAACTGGGATGCTTTCTTTTTGAATTTTCATGTGAACAATTTATTTTTAGGATCAGCATATAGTTTTTGTAAATAGATGTAATGATGATAAACTTGAAACCTTAACTGCCTATAATTTACTACAATAGCTAAATTTTACAATTTGACTTTTGAATTATTTTTGAAACTTTATTTTTATCCTACTTATGTTTCTATTCTAAAATGTTTCACAGGTCCACCCCGATGTGACTGAATAATTCGTCGCTTTGCCTCTAAACTCGCATTGATTATGCGTTCGCTGTGATTAGTATTCTAACACT
>JAQGAV010002343.1:0-16164 GCA_034691345.1 Phasmarhabditis papillosa
TCTATTAGAGTACTCCATCTCACATCCTTATGATGAAAATACTAAATATATGAGAGAATATGTTATTCTTCGCATAAAAGGAGGCTGTTTAGGCCATTTGGTATGCTTTAATCGCAATGAAATGGACCAATCTGTTCCTGCTGGAGACATCGTCACCCAAGCCGCCACCAAGATTGCCTTTAACGCCCTTACGATGACAAGCACACCTACCACATCAAGGTATGTGTAGAACGAAGGTGAATGGGCTTCCTCCCAAGCCAGTCCCTAGTAACTTTTGAACGGCCCGGCTAGGGCAGTTTTTCATAAAGTACGCCAGGTCGGTACTAAAACCATACGTTCATACCTTTATACATGGTGTTCCCGGTCCGCCCCTACTAAAATGTTATCGGCGCGGAATAACCGCCGTTCCAAAAATCCCCGATCCGGCCGGTTAAAACTGCACCCCTGTCTCGGACTACCTTCTGACTTTTAAAGGACCATTTTATTCTTTAAAGTGTAGCAGTCCTTTGAATTGAATCAACAGTAGTTGATTACTGTTTAAACTACTGTTTTATACACAAACTAACTTTAAAAAGCCGATACAATAACAAGTACCCATGTCTTTTGTTTTTGATCTTCGGAACAGACCAGGGACATGATTGGTGTCAGACGGGTGCCACTCTAACCATGGTTAGTAAACAGGAGTTCAGGACTGCGGCGCCAGTTAGTTGGGGCGCAGCTTCGTGGAAGATTACATGCTTATTACTACTTAAGGTTTTGCACGTAGTTAGTAACCCTATTACATCATTTCCTATAAGTTTATTTATTTCGCTTTCTAAAATGCCCTAACCTATCCCACAAGCCTTCTCCCTAACAGGATTATCTGGATTATTCCGGATTTTCTAAGAGAATCTTCTCCTCCGACCAGTACTTAGACCGCCCGTTAGGCCCACAAACTACTTTAGTTGGAACAACAGAACCAGTTGCTCTCTTTGCTAAGATGATATACAAGGCGAGCAGTGTCCGCGAGGAGCAACCAAAGGAGGATTATTTGTCTGTCCCCGAGGAGGATTATCTGTCCCCAACTGATCCAGCTGGTAGCGGGAAAGGGAGCTCCAGACATTTTGGAGAAGAAAGATTCCTTCATAAATTTGTAGAAAGAGCTTCAGTTTTCGCTGTTATACTAAAACGCATTCCGAAGCCCTGTACATCTTCAGGCCCATTTAATGAGGTTGTATCTTCATAGGCAAATATCTAGAACTTCTATGATATATATAATACTTTAGTATTTCAGGTGCTTTTCCTTCTTGCTCTGATAGTCACCTTCGGGATGAATCAAGCTGCAGATCCCTCTTGAGATCCGGCCGCCGAACCCCCTCCTACTGATTCTTCTGCCGCTACAGGTAAAATCCCACATACCTAACTGGGTTTTACCTGGGTTACTTCGCTGAAAGTGTGGTAGCTGTCACTGGGCTGTCGTATTTACTGGTATCAAAACTAAAGTGATAAGCTAACGCAATTATGCTATACTTGATATTGTTGGATGATATATAATATACTTCAGGTGAAGCTGCCACTCCTCAATCGATGGCTCCAGCCTATGGATTCTTTGTTCTGCCAGCTGCAGCCGTTCTAGTTCACCAATTTGCATTCTAAGTAGATGAGCTAAATGAATAAATATTCATAATATTTGTTTTCTTTTCTTTTCTTTGTTGTTTGTGAGGGGAATGTCTTTCTGTTTTCTGGAGCCACCACTTTCATGTGGAGCCTTTTCGATGCCTATGCCTCTGGAACAGGAACAGGATCTTTTTTGCCGCTCAGTAGAGTCGACCTACTTTTGCTGTATTCATTAAGTGTGAGAAATACTGCTGTTGTTCAGAAGTTAAAGAAGTATCGATCGGATATTTTGTATCAAACTTCCAGTATCCTATTTTTGCCCTACTTTCTATCCCCATAACAAATTTCGGCCGAATCGGTTCAGAAACAAAAAAAGTAATCTCATAGTCAGTAAATTTGGTGTGCCTCTTTGGAGTTTGGTTTTTTTGGTTCCATATATTCTAACTCTTCATTTTTAGAAAATGTGGATTTCATAATTCAAAAAAGTTTTGAAAATACCTTTTATGGCTTTCTACTACTCTATTCTACGGGTTTATACTTTGAAATTGAATATGAAGGTTGATGTCTAATATTCTCATAGTATTTTGTAAAGAAGTTGTAAATAAAGCCAAATCCCTGTAAAACGGAATCACGGTTTGTTTCTACTGACTATCCGGTAAGATTTATATAAGTAGAGATGGGCCCTTGTTGGCAGGCATAGTCCGTTTCAAAACCTAGACTACATTGCGCCGGCTTCATACGATGCGCCATGTTGCAAAATGTGCCTTCAAATCCTATGGAAAATGTCTTCCCTCTCTTCGGGAGAAAGAACTTTTGGAGGCAAAATTTGCAATATCGCGCATCTTACGAGGCCGGCGCAAGTTCGTACCGTATACCCTTGCATAAGACTTTGCCGCCGATTCTACATGGAAGGACAAGGCCGTTCGAATTTCGAAATTAGTTGAGACTATTGCTGGTTTTATTAAAATTAATTTGTTTTAATCAGAAAGAATGAGACTTATAGACTATACAATACTGGAAATAAATTATTATTATTATGTGCAACAAGTAGGAAGTATATAAATAAAAAGGGAAGGAAACTACTGACAACTTTTTTGAATATTGGTAATTATCTGTACACAAGACAAAGTCACACAAAAAATCTAGTTTTTACCTCAATTCAGAGCTGGTTATCCTGCCGGCCCGGCCCCGCCTGATTTTCAAAATTTCAGGCCGGGCCGGGCCGGGCCGGTAACCGGCTGTGCCTCAATTGTCCTCCGTATTATAGAAAAATGTATTGCTGAAAATCATTTTGCCCCGCACACAAGCATCGAGACGCAGCGCACAAGTGTTAGCATGGTAAAAACACTCTATTTGATCAATTTAGATATTTGATCAATGTTCTGCTGAGTGGCAGAGCTGTTAACCCGGCCCGGCCCGGCCCGGCCGACTTTTTTGGACCTCGGCCGGGCCGGGCCAGGCCGGTTTGTCGAATTAGCATGTAATCCGTCCCGGCCCGGCCCAATATTTGGAACTCAGGCCGGGTTAACAGCTCTGGTGAGTGGGTTCTGAGATTCTCAACATGATCCTTAGCAAAAATAGAAAGGATTCTAGATTCCATTGTTCAATCGTATATCGGCCGAGTTTGATTGGTCGAGTCAATGTCATACATTAGTCTGTCCATATAAGTTAATGAATACAAAATACAATATTTTTTATAATTGTTTATTTACAATATGTCTACTTCTTAGCATATGTCTTCTGGTATGTGCTTGACTTCTTATATTGGAACTTTGATGGTGGGGGAGGGGTCGGGGTTACAACTGGAGCTGCGGCCGGAGCACTAGCACCCTAAAGAAGAATTATATAAATATTATTATTATTATTTTTAAAAGATTAATAAATCACAAAACTATAGTGTAAGTATGCAACTATTTATATGGTTTGTATGTTGAATTGGATACATAGTAGATATAGGATGTTACTTTTATATCAATGTTTTTCTGTCCTTTCTAGGATGTACATTGCCTAGGGAAGGCTCTTGTTGGCTCATCACACCAACAAGATTAGGAAGCGGCCTCTCACGGTGGGTCCAGTGGATATATCAAGGAGTATCGGACCGGCCCGATGACAGTTCTAATTGTATTGGTAGACAATCCTGGATACTTTAGGAACAGGCAGAAAACATTGACTACCAAAAATCATCGGAATTACCGCCCTATCTTTATTAAACGAACCTTCTTTCCGAACAATTCATCATCAATATCGACGTCCATGTCAGTGGCTTTATGGTTGGCAATAGCATCAACAGGAACAAAAGCAGATTTATCAGCCATAATATTCCTTTTATGCTAATAGTACAATTATATTTAGTAATAAAATATAAAGACTTTTATAGTAATTAAAAGAGAAATTCTCTAATATTAAAAAATATCTCATATAGGATGAGAATTAAGATGAACTAGGAGTCGGAGAATTAAAGAGTTGGAAGTTCGGAATGAGATTGGGGAACTATTGATATCAGTAAAACTATTAGCTAATGTTACTGTGAAGAATTTGAATACGAATTTGAATACGAATGTTTTGAAGCTGTTGGTTTGACTCCCCGTTGCTGCAATGCTCCGAAAATTCGCTACCGACTTGGGCAGAAGGGCCGACAGACCGCGACCCATAGGTCGCGGGAGCCCTGCGTTGCCGCAGAAGACTTGGGAAGCTAGCAGCTTACTTATCTCATAATTGGTGCACCCAAAATTGGGGAACGATGAGAATCGATAAAACTAGAAACATTCTAATGTGACCGGGAAAAGTTCATAAATATGCTCTGCTAGAAATTGAGCAAATGAAATATTTGTCATCAATAAAATACCCAGAAGAAGATTGTTTCTAAATAATGCATGTATTTACCATAGTCGATTCAAAAGTAATAGTGGGGTGTTACTTGCGTATTCATACGATTTCTAACACCGCGTCTGCAAACAAATTGCATCGCAGGTACATTTTTGTATTACGTATTTTGTATTTTTGTATTTTTGTATTTGTATTTGTAGGTACGGTGAGAAGGCCTACCAGGGCTGCGGGCGGGCCGGCCCGGTCATTTTGAAAACATGGGCCCGGCCCGATATTAACAACATAGAGCTTGCTCATAGAACTTACTACAACAACGTAATTTTGACCCTAAATTATTCTTTTTGCCTACAAAAGTGACGTCTCCGGGTCCAACCGGGCCGGCCCAGCTCCGCCATTTCTTAATCTCAGCCCGGCTCGACCTTTTAAATGTGCAGCACTGGCCGCCACGAGCTGGCACGGTGTTCACAAATAGGCTCAGGCAAAATCCCGAATATTTTACACTCCACTACTGCTCACTGCTCTGAATATAAAACAGATGTTCTTTACAATTTCAGCAACTTTTTATCAGTTAGTTGAAATATAGTCAGATTCAAAAGTAATGAGGCCATGTTAATAAGCAAAGAGTGTTGCCATATTTTGTCTGAGTAAGGCAGAGCGAAATCAATTATGCAATCTGCTGATATCGCGCGCGTAGAATGGCAGCACATACACGGCCTTATTACTTTTGAATCTGACTATATATGACACTTCGTTTCAAGCTACCTTCAAACTTGAATATACATGATACTTTTTATATTATTAATATTGTATATAAATGTACACAATTCAGTTGTATTAAACATAATAAGTAAACTTCTTATCCACTATCATTTTCTTCGTCTTCTTTAGGATCCATAAATGCTCCTCTCATTAAAGGATTTAGTATAGATGTACCCCCATCTATTATGAGACAACTTCCAACTATATACCTAGACCTAGGACGGTCAGCCAGGAAGGCACAAGCCTCTGCCACGTCATGGCTAGAACCTTAAAGTATTGTTTATTTACTAGTTGCTTTATTTACCAACCGGATTTCGCTTGATAACAGCTATTCAAATTATACTATTCTAAGTAAGCTTCATAGTCTATATAAATAACCTTGAATTAATTATAGTGGGCGACAAGAGTAATGATGCAGTGTAAAGAATTCAACGCTCTTCTGAGCCCCTTTTACGCGCACCGCGCTAGCATCTGGCGGCTACTCTCCCATCAATATTGTACTTGTAAGCGCGTGCAATTTGCTCTAGGTGCGGTGTTAAAAATTCTGAAAATACGCAAGTGACACTTCATTATTACTCTCAGCACTGAGTATATAAGTTTATTAAACCTTACCCATAAACCCAGTTGGTATGGTCCCTCGATCAGCGTTTTCCGCTTTTTCTTCTGAGAACGTCGCTTCTTCTTCCTGGTTTCGACGTAGGCGCGGTAGCAAGGGAGTGTTTATTAACCCGGGACTAGAAAAGATTTCAATCTTAATAGGTATAGCTATAACAAAAAAAAGACTGCAATGAGCGGTGTTGTTTAAAGTTCCAAAATCGCCCGTTCTGTAGCAAAATTAAACTTCCATTAAATGGTTCGATGCGCAATTTTTGTTTGTTTTCAGAAAAATATTATTGTACTAGTTTTATTTTGTATCATATCCAGAAAAAGACAAATACGCAATTACAGAAACCTATGTATACCACCGCGCTCTGAGGTCTATTGTTTGTTATAGACTATACAATATGTCATTCTAACAATATAAAGTTAGTCTATAATCCTTCCGGAAACACAGTTCTTGAACCTATTCCCAAACATTCAATGTGTATGTTGTTAGTGTTTCTTCATTGAACATTCATAACATTAAATGAGCTCCAAGTGGGCAATTTTTGGTAAGCAGAACCGGTGATGCGGGATAAACCGAACATAGATATTCGGTGCCCCACTTCCCGCTCATGAAACTACTACATGTAGTTCAATGCAGGGGAGAGATTGTGTCGGCCCCGGCGGACCCGTCAAATTCCTGCCCGTGTTTTTTGAGGAGAAAACCGAATGAAACTTACTACATTCCTAACGTAATATACAATACTGAAGAGGGCCAGAAATGATATCACCAACTTTACTATAATTGCAATCTAAATACCATTAATACAGTTTTTCAAAAGGGGATTTATGAAACTGTCCGACCTTACTCAACTTCACTGGAATAGTAAGTATATTTGCAACATTTACTTTTAGACTTACCTTATAGGGTGTATAGTTGGCCAATTCTTGAGATAAATCGCATAAATCTAATTTATTAGGAGAACTCAACATTAACTGAAAATTTCATATAAGTTGCCTTGTTGAAAATAGTTGAGAATGTTCTTTCTAATAGAAATAATCAGACTTTGTGAGAATGAACCCCACTATCAGGGCTGAGCGGATATAGATACGAATTCAAATATGTGCTAACAATAAAAAGGGCAGACATCAAAAAATTGCTGAATGAGTTCGAGTTTGGATTATAAGAAGTCGAATTCGCTGCCTTCAAATTTGAAAACCTTTTTTTTTCTAAAGATTTCTTAAAACCTAGTTCTGTGCGATATGAGATGGTATAGTGCGTTTAAGCGAGCTCGCGCGCCAATTGCCCGACCCGGGTCAGGCAAACTGCTGTCGCCCCTCCTTTAAATAGACCCGCACCCGGATCGGCCAGAGAAACTTTAGAGATCCGTATAACAAGAAAAAGCTCCGCGCAGAACTGATCACTACATGTTCATTCTTGGCTATTTTAGCCATGACGCTCGACAGATTTCGTCTATTTCTACTCTACTGAAGTATTTATAGTCTGTTTCGAAACCTAGACTACATTGGGCCGGCTTCATACGATGCGCGATATTGCAAACTTTGCCTTCAAATTCTCTGAAAAATACCTTCCCTCTCTTCAGGCGGGAGAACTATCGAAGGCAAAATGTACAACACCGAGCACCGTACGAGGCCGGCGCAATGTAGTCTAGCTTTTGAAACTGAATATACAAGAGCTAAATATACATCTGGGTAAGAAAGTATTTCGAATTCTCAGTAAAGTTGAGACAAATAATTTGAAATTATATTTATTTTTAATTATATAAGCAGGTGTGCAATTACAGCAGGCAACACTGAGTACTTCTAGATTTGATTCTTGTAAACAAGTTGACTTCCTCAAAACATTCAGTATGTAAGGATTCTGGAAAACTATTTTTGATAACTTTTACGGAGCGTTAGGAAATTGGTCCTCTTGGACCAGGAATGATTATAAAATATGACTCAATCCAGATATTTAGGTATAGTCTATCTCAAAATCTAGGTCTCCGTCGCGGTATCACAAACGGGGCGCAGTGTTACATAAAAATGAATGTAAAATCTGTCGACGTGGTCCGTTTTCTCCAAAAGTGCATTCATTTTACAACAAGTAGATGTGCTCGTGAAACCGCGCTGGAAACCTAGGTCTTGAGATAGACTATATATATGTTTGCAGTATTGACTGCACATCTGCTATTGAATATGATAAAGATTCAGCTTGTCCAAACCTCAGTCAGGTTACTTTCCACATAAGATTCTAAAGTAAATGGGACTTTTTTGTAATTTTGTGAACTTTTGGAGCTAACATGTAAATGCTTCAGCTGCGTTCCTGAGAGCTTTTAATCAAAAAGTAGTTAATTGAATCAAGCCATCAGTATTTAAGGATTTCGTAGACCTATTTTTATAGTCAGCGCCGAGAGTGATAATGGAGTGTCACTTTCGTATGTATAGGATGTTTAACACCGCAGTTGCAGGCAAATTGCACGCGCGTACTTGCAAAGCACAATATTGAACGGAGAGTAGCCGCCAGATGCTGGCGCGGTGCTCGCAAAAGGGGCTCAGACGAGCGTTGAATTTGTTACACTCCATCATTATTCTTGGCGCTGACTGTATACAATTTACAAACTGGTATGAACTATTGGGAAAAGAAATGGTTTTTATAGATATAACTAAACCCACACATATACTTATCGTTCTGCAAGAATGATTTCACATTTGACGTGGGATATTCATCTTGTCAAAGTCTGAGTATATTAATTACTTTTCACATGAAAATCTTCCGTAGGCGGAACTTTTTTGCAAATCCGTGAGCTTCTGGAGCACAAAAGTTAATGTTTCGGGCTGCGTTTATGAGAACTTTCTCTCAGACAGCAGATAATAGTACCATGCCTTGCGCAGATAACAAATTTTGTATTTTATTTCTTGATTTCATAACATATACTACAAAATTATACACAGAATTGGAAAAAGAGGAGAAACTGGAAAATAACAGTTGGTATTCTCAATATTTTGGGACAAACTAGATAGTCTGTTTACATTCCATACTATGGATTACAAAAAATACAGTAGTTAAGTAGGCCGAAATAAAAAATAAATACAAAACAGCCGGAATAAGCTTTGGGAAATTTGAAATCTACTATAGTCTTTCTCAAGACCTAGGGTTCCTGCGCGGTATCCCGAGCGGGTCGCTGTGTTATAATAAATAACGCCGATTGAAAAAGTTAATAGAATTCGAAATGAACGCGGTGTGGAGCTATGGTTCACTAAGGTGTGATATGTTTCAAAGTAAATGTTTCATATCTTTTCAAGGTAATGAAAAATACATTCAAGCAATTCCACTAGTATTCGTCCAATATTCGAACTAAACTATGATATATATAGAAACATGAACAGTGAAAATAGTAACATCTATAATAAAGCGGGAACTGTGGTCACTGAATCCGTGAGGACTAGGGTGGGGATTCGGGTCAGAATACAAATTACCCGGGTCGGGTCGGGTACCCGGGTATTGAAGTTTTCAATTACCCGGGTCGGGTCGGGTACCCGGGTAATGCGTTTCCAAAAAACCCGGGTCGGGTCGGGTACCCGGGTAATAAAATTTTCGAAAACCCGGGTCGGGTTCGGGTCCGGGTTCGCGTCGGGTTCGAGTGGAAGTCTAAAAAGTGTCAAAAAAAAGTCAATCTTTCGCGAAAAAATAGCAAAAAATCCAATTCTTGATGTAATTGAACACCCAATTCTCAAATATTTCACGATAGCCCCCTAAAAACAACATCTTACTATTCTTCCAAATGGTCGTCGGAAACCCGGATATCGCTTTTCGGAAAACCCGGGTCGGGTCGGGTACCCGGGTAATGCCTTTTCGGAAAACCCGGGTCGGGTCCGGGTCGGGTACCCGGACCCGACCCGGACCCCAATCCCCACCCTAGACAGCACTCAATAAAACAACCAAAAAGTTGCGAAATACGTTAATTTCTATATTTTATTGTGTCTTTGTTGTCATTTTATTATACGAATAGGTGTATGTCAGTATATTCCCATGGTTTGCTATTCACATACTGAAGCATCATTCAGGATGCAACGAGCAATTCGTCCTCACGTCTCATCACGCATCATACATCGGCATCGTCATCGGCATCGTCATCGGCATATTTTTTTCCTACCTACTTTTTTGTACTTATGATAGCATTTAGGTAATTATTGCTAATATGGTGAAATCAAGGAGTGAACGCGAAATTTTCAGATGGCATAGGCTACTTTTCGTTTTTGTGATTAGGTGACGCAGCCTTCCCGTAACTATTTTTTGTTTATTATCACTTTCTTGAGATTATATGCATGATGCATTAGGTCGATATTACCACTTTTAGTATTATATTATTTTCTCGTATGTACGCGTGTGAGTCGCTCGTAACCGTGTGACTCGGCAGTAAATAGGGTACGCATTGCCATTCGCAAATTATTCGCTCAATTAAGGCGATGCAGCCATCTCAAAATTTCGTGTTGACTCATTAATATCATCATAGCAGCAACAATTACCTAAATGCTATCAGTATTATAAAAAAAGTATGTGGGAAAGAAATGGCGAACCGTGAGGACCACAATGATGCATGATAGTGATGATACCACGTGAGGACCAATTATTCTTTGCATCCTGAATGATGATTGGATATAGCAAGCTATATGAATACATTGCTATAAACCTATTAATATGATGAAGTAGCAACAACGAGATGTAGAAATATAGAAATGTGATGAGTTTCATTGATATTCATACAGGAAAGCTAGAAACGAATTTGATTTTTTTATTGAAGCGATTTTTCTTCGTACATTTTAGAATAAATCAAAATTTGTTTTATAATTGCTGGTGGATTTTTTAAAATATAGTCTACCAGTACAAGTCACAGTTTCGATGGTGTTCCTGGAGTTCACCATATGAATAGTTGAACGCACTCATATGGACTCAGGAATGAAATGCAGTTTTTGCTCTTTTCCCAATTCCTATATTCATCTAGTAGGCATACGACATATGATATCAGTGATACTTATTTGACAAAGTATATAAATGAATAGTATTCGATATGAACATAGGCAAGGCCGTACTACATATATCAATTACTTCTGTTTTCGGTATTCAATGGCAGCATAGAGCAGTGGTAACAGTTCGGACTGACAAGCGAGAGGTGCCGGGTTCGAACCTCTTTGCGAACAAATCTTTTCATTCATTGAATATTGTTACAGTAATCTTTGCAAAAAGCCCCTTCTATGTCCCTTTAAGTACAATTACTTTCAGGAATATTACCACGTTGACTATTCATCGATGGGATATATCTATTAATTTCGACACTATGAGAAGAATAATGAATAAACTGAAGCCGAAGAAACTATTCATAAAGGCTTCATTCACTGAATTTGAGTTCTCAGATGCGGTAAGTAACAATTACATAAACAAAATGTCTAGATTAACCAAGTATTAAATATATCAAAATATGATATTATTATCACTATATAAGTATAACAATAAGTATTATATTATTATATAAGTATAACAACTAAAGAACATTAATTGTAGGTGATCGAAGGAATTCCATTCAATAGTCTTTCGTTATGCAGTGAAAGAGGAAGCGCGAAGCCAATACAACTAAGCCTTCCTTATCTGACTAGGCTCTGTTCATTGAAAATACCCTCGACGTTAACGTGCACAATAATTAATTCAACCGTCTCAGACCTCATAACATTGTTTAAGGTAAGCAATAATAGATCATTTTGTGGTTTGATATTTTACTTATTTATATAATATAAGTTTATTTGTTAAATCTTTTTTAGGGGTGGACGAAAGATGCGATACACTCCGTAAATAGGTGGGTAATTCCAATTTCTAAAGGAACGATGTCAGTCGATGAAACTAAACAATCTCTTGAGAAACTAAAATGTTTTGAAGATTGCCAAGTCATCCATTCGAACGGTGGGGATATTCGATCGTTCTACATAGGACTCAATGGTGACAACGAAAAAATAAAAATGAAAATTCATATATTTCCGTGAGTTCGTTTGTGTTGTTTGCAATAAATGCGTTTTGTTATTTTTTTTCGCGAAAGCACTTTTTTTGTAAAGAATCATTAAATAGTACAAACTGCTAGATCAAGCAAATAGAGTAGTTGTATATGGTAGAATATAGTCTGTTATAATAGATTAATATATTAGGTCTGATCAAAAACATTACACTTTTTTGTAAATAACGAATCCATTAAAAACAAAATTATAATACAATCGTATTATATTGTTATTAACAGTACTGAAGAAAGAATACATAAAATAATATATAAGATATTATGAAGATATGATAATTCATATTTTAATGTTACTTCTCATTTCTTCTAAACTTAATTAAATAATCGTTGTAAAGAAATTTTTGGCGAATAACCTCTGTGATGGTTTCTCTCCTCATTCTTCAAACTTATATTAGAAATAAGATAGAAACAAAATTTAAACTGAAACAGCATCCGTTTCCAAGTTTTCTAATAACTGGCACAAACCCTAATAATAGCTAAATAATAAACTCTCAAACAGAGAATGTTAATAAATGTTACAATAATAATTGTATTTTTATTTAAAATCTATGAAAAGTAGTTAACAACTAGATCTTGTCTTATTAGTTAACTTTATATAGTTCTTGTATCTCGTAAATGAGCTAATAGCAACTAACTACAGTACGCAAAGACCATATTAAGCCCAAAGTTTATTGAAAATTTTCGACATATTGCTACATATTATAAGCTGCTGCAAATAACTATTGGTTTCATACAATAACTGTTTGCGAACGTAAAAGCTCAGTTCAGAGTAAAGGCAGCTTTTCAAATAAGGTTTTCTATTTTCTAACCCAACCACCATCTTACTGGTCTTCATTAATGCTTCCATCTAGAACTTTACAATTGTGCACCTTTCTTTAATCTTTAGTGACAAAATATTTTTCCAAATTCAGAATATGTTTCTTTTATTGAGTAAACGATTTAGTCTTTCAGTCAGTTTCAGTCATTTAGCAACTTTCCATTGCCTGACATGTTATTATTCGGTATATATATAGATTCGTATTCGTATTCGTCTGTCGATTGTCGGTATTCGTATTTATATAGAGCACGAAAACAAAACAGTGAAAGCGAGGTTAGACTTTTCAAGTGTTCAGCATTGGAAAATAACTTTTAGGGGTTCAAGCTGGAAAGATCTTCCGTTAAATTACAATATGATGCAGTGAGTGTAAATTTATTAACGTTTTGGAATTTATGTAAAACATTCATCTTTTCTTAATTCATGATTTTTTTAAACATCTAAGTGGCTTAGCTATAGTCGGTGGACTAATCGTCTGCAAGTCGTTACGGTACGGACTGCAAAGTTGTTAGATCATATTAGAACAATTCGGTGTTCTAATTTTAATTTTTTAGGCTTTTAGCTGCAAGCGATTACTCCGCCGAATATAATTTACTTCTTAAACTATTACCGACAAACAAGATAACATTTCATATACTTGAGACCCCATTTGAAAATGTTTTTGGCTAATTAAGAATTACTACCAAGGTTTCCAGCGGGTACACGAGCGCGGAGCAGTATTATAAAAATGAATGTACTTTTGGAGAAAGAGCACCACGTCGACTGATTTTACATTCATTTTTTATAACGCTGCAACCCGCTCGTGATACAGCGCTGCAAACCTAGTTCTTGGGATGAACTATATCTGTAAGTGTTCATTTTAGTTAAAAATTGCGCATTATTATTAGCCAGGTATTAACATTAAGCTATTCACTAAACAATTAGGAATATTTATGATTAGGTTGGGGTAAGGGAAAGCAAATATATATGTTCGAGTCGGGTGCCCGTGAACCTGACTTTCTCATTTAGCAGGTCGAGACGAGTCTGAAGACCCGTAACCCGAATGCTCGCCCGGTTTAGGAGCATTAGTATTTCTACAAACTATGCAAAAGTCATTAATTCAGAACGAAAATTGGTTACGGAGGCGCAATCAATAACGGTGTTACATAAATTTGTCTAGTGTTTCTATAAAACAGACAGGATTTCCATTATTTTTACTATTTTGGAACACCTCTACATCTATATCTATTATACCGCTCAAAATATGTTTTAGGGACAACTGGGCCCTTCCAATTAGTTAATTAAAACAATTAAATTATCTTCCAAGAAAATACAATTCTCATGAAGTTGTTCTCATAGTTGAAGAAGTCAAATTCTGTGCACATAAAACTGTGAGATTAGGTTGCAAATTTATTAGGTTTATAGTTAGAACTGCTAGTTTCTAAGTTCATAATAACCCAATCCCGACCAAGCATATGGTAGCTCAGTGGTTAGAGCACGGTAAACGAAAGGTCACGGGTTCGAGTTCCACCCAAGGCATATTTTCCGAAACGTTCCTCTGTCATTTGGGATTATCATAACCAATATTAATATTTTGACAATGAACGTACTTATTAAACCATTACTTAGAATTCTCAACATACGAGCAATCGTAGACAAGATACGCGGCTTGTATCGGCTCCGGCATCGATGTGCACTGTTCGGGCCAAAATGGGGTCGGCACCGGCACCCACCAATCTCTACTAGACAATAACGCTAAAGATATTACTAGATGCCATAACAATATGATTATTTACAGTATCTTGCGACTCTAGACTTACTTCAATAAACTTATATCCATTTCATTTCCGTCTCATTTGACTAAAAATTATTCAACCAACTTTCTTTTCTTTGTCCTGTCCTTCTTACTATTTTTACGAAATCTATGCACACATTAGCCTACACTACAACATAAACTATTTTCGATCTCCCACAGATAGTAACAAAAATATTACCACATAAATAATTCGCGGGAACATTGCAGTTTGGGGTTATAAGACAGCGTAGTCTGCAAGTGGTGGTATACGCTGTCGCCACGCATGCAATGGGATCATAGGTGGGGTTAGCAGAATTCCCCTCCTTTAAAGCTGGCAATCCCAGCAAATTAATACCACTACATTGCTGCCAGGACTGGTCTCCTGGTTGTCTCTGATCAACGGCCATCCAACCACAACCAACTCAATTCTTTAAATTATTTTCATGTTTTATGTTTGTCCGCTAAGAAAATGAAAGATTATAATCAAATATCAAATTTTAACACCACAGTCAAAGGAGCTAAATGTGATAACCCAAGATGTGTAATTTGTCCTAAAATCAAATTTGAAAATCAGGTTACCAGCAATGCTACTAAATTTAGAATCGGTACCATCAAAAGCGGTTCAGCCAATTGTAGCAGTAGTAATCTCATTTATCTAATATCTTGTACTAAATGCGGTATACAATATGTCGGAGAGACTTCTTGCACTTTGAAACAAAGAATTAACGGACATAGGTATATGTTCAAATCTAGCAAAGCTAATACTTACATATCCAAACATTTTAAGCTGAGCGACCACACCTATGAAGATTTTACAATCCATATTCTTGATAACATAGACTGTTCCGATAAATCCACCAGAACAGACAAAGAACTTTTTTGGATACGTCTCTTAAAAACACAGGCACCCATTGGACTAAATGATCAAATTAAGGGCTTTGGAAATATTATTGGATCAAAGAATATCTGGAACAACTTTAAAAGCCCATATGATACTTTAAATATCAAAATTACCAATAGAAGAAAACGTAAAAGAGGTAAATCCAGAGAAACCAACACCTTAGAGGACATTATACAACATTTTGAGAATCACAACCTAAACCAAATGCATAAGATTTCATACAATTTTAATAAGAAATTACTTAATAATGTCATTGACTTTATCCTATTTGACAACCGGTTTTCTAACCTCCAGGAACGTACCAAGTTATTCATGTTTGCTTATATGAACCGACAATTCAGACAAAACTCTAACAATACAATCAGACCTAGGGAAAAAATGCATCTATGTAATATTAGTTACACTAATAAGGATATTGATTTCTTACATATTTCTAAAATATTCAATAATAACTCTATTAAACAAATAGTTTCCTTAGACACTAATAAGAAACTTTATAATACATCCATAATATATAAATACAACCTCCCTTTTTCATGTTCAGTTTTCAACTACAACAATTTCCTTAAATCATTAACATCTGATCACATTAACAAACTTTTGCAAACGGAATGTGCTTGTAACAAACCGGAATTTGCGAGTTTCGTAGATCCTATACACGGGCACATAGTTACAGGGGATTTAGATATAATTAAACACCGACCACTACAAGAATTACTTAAAAGAGGAACAAAATACAGACTTATCAGTGATGATCTAAACTGGAAAACTTCGTTCAAAGAAGAAATTTTGGAACACGCAAATTTCATTTGTAAAACCTATAAATTATCTGATAGCGCAAGGTTAGAGT
>JAQGAV010002344.1:0-16160 GCA_034691345.1 Phasmarhabditis papillosa
GGTGCATTGGCCAGGATACCAGAAAGGCCAGAGAGGGACAAATTGTAAGCGCAAAAGGCAGTAATGCGCCGAACATGGGGCACCGACCGTACAGAAACGGCTCGGATTCAGGTTAGTTTAGTATGTGAGGTTAGTTTAAAAAATTCCCCGCACCCTAATTTTATTTAGCTGTTCAATTTTCTTGTTCAATGATTGATCACCAATGGATATTGATATGGCAGCAAGATGAATTTCGGGAAAAGATGAAGGAAACAGGGACGAAATTTTCGAGCTGCATAAGTGAGATTATTTTTTGTTTTTGAATTTCTTCATCAATCGGGCTATGGACAGCCGCTAGCAGCATGCTAGGCTAGGTTCGATGCCTATAGCATCACGACTTCGGTCAAGGTGCAATAGTACATGCCCTAGAACACCATCGAATTTCCACCTCCAGCAGGAATCCAAATTTGAAGAAGAAAAACTAGTGGAGCTTGTAAAAAATTGACGGGCCGGCCCGGCCCAATCGGGCCGAAGAGGCTACATGACGTCAAAAGGTCACTACTGTTGTGGACTCAGGTTATGAAGTGGGGGTCGATGGTTCAACTCCTCCCCTAAGCATTTAGTTATGCTATTTTGTTTTTTATGATGGTATCATGGTAATGTAAAACAATATATGTAAAAAAAGTTTTCAAATATTTCTAATTATTCGATTTTGCCAGTGCATTGCATGGCCCCGAGTCGCTCGAGAGACCCCTGTACTACCGCAGCATACCTTTATAACACATTAAACCAGCTGCAAAGAGAATAAAATAGCTGAACAGAACAACTTGTCCAAATAACATTTGTTATTCTAAAAAGGATAGACATTTTATTGGAGAATGCTTAGTTTATTAGCGAAGATAGTAACTATAGAGAACTCATCAACTGCAGTTAAAAAATGAAGTACTTTATAGAAATTGTTGTGAGAAGTAGGTACACCAGGGTTTATATACGCTTACGCTGGCCTAAAATAGAGTATTGATTGATTTTTAGTAAATTGGAAGTATCCAATTCCCCACAACTGACAGAAGTATAAACTATTTTGGCTTATTGTAATGGCTTCCCAAGGCTGATTCACTGTTATTTCACTTTTCTTCCTGTTGGAGTAAATAAAATAGATGAATGACTCAATATAATCAGTGGTTACCAAAACAACTATCCCGTTTAAGTCATTTAGTTGAGCTAGAGAAAAAATACTTGACTATTTTTAAGTGTTAATGAAATATTATCGGCCTCTAGTTTATGAGGGGAAGCTTCTAATCAATGGGCAGCTGAGGTCGCTTTATTATTTGGATCTTCTGCGAAGCGGCCCCCCAACTAGCTTGCGCCGCAGGCCTACACACCAGCTTACTAACCACCGGTTAGGCACACGTCTGGCACCAATCATGTCCCCCTATTTTGACCCGATATGACAAAAAAAAGAAACAAGAAGACACGGACGACCAAGAAGAAGATGGAAAGATGATCTAGTGGAACAATGCGGTCAAAACAGGATGAACAAAGCCACTACCAATACAAATGAATGGAAACAATGCCAAGCACGATATATGAATACTTTGAAAGAACTCTATAGTTATCTCACATATTTATATCGTTCGTAAATAAATAGATAACAAGTTGGGACTCCTAGTGATTCGCATATTAAGGTTACTCTACCGTTATCTTATGAACATGTAAAGTCTATATTTTGATATATTTAGTGATAACGCTATAGTCGGATTCAAAACTAATACGGCCGTGTTAATAAAATTGGGGTTGCAGTATTCTGTCTGAGAAATACAGTGGGAAAACAATTTTGCAATCTGCTGATATCGCGCGCGTAAAATGCCGCAGGCGCAGTGTTAAATTTGTCCAAATACGCAGCCTACACGGCCTTATTACTTTTTAACCTGACTATACCGATTTACCAGAAATTAGTTGAGCCAGTTAGTTGCCAACAAACTTGAAAAAATATAAATACAACTTTTTAGCAACTCTAAAGCAAATAACCATCGTTTGAGCGGAAAGTCCAATTATCGTATCACGGATCGCTTCGGGAAACGGGACAGAGCAAATTCAAATGAAGAAATCTTGCTGCTTATACACTGGCTTATTTTGTTGAACAATTTATGTTAATCTATATATCATTGGAAAGGCCATCGCTCAATCTATGCAACTGAGTTTTTTAGAATGATTCGGTTATAGCTTACCACAGCAAAATAAACTTTAGTTTTAAAATGAGAGCTCAGTCCTTTAACCCCGATGTTTCCGTTGGTGAGCCGTGATACATTGACTTTCAACTTCTAAGAGATTTTACATGCCTGCGACCGTCAAAGTAGTCATCCAAACTGTTATGGACTTGGTTACAAATATAAAAAGCTTTTACTTATGTATTTTTTAAGGATACTTTCCGCTAAGCCAAAATGAATCGCGGAAAATCTTGAAATTGGGGGGAATCTCGTTGGAGAATCTTCGACAATCACCAACTCGACATCGTGATTTCCCTTAGGGCATAAGAAAGTTTTATTCGAATAATCCTGCACTTCGAACACGATATGAACTCAAACAGTACTGCTTTTTTTGATTGGAACGAATGTCGAAGGTTCATGGTTTGGTTTCGTTTTTTATAGTTTTATTTGTCAAATCACGTGCTGTCACAATATTCACACAGTAAAGTGTTTGTGCTAACTTCTCTAACGTGAGAAAATGCTTCAAGTATTCAGTACATCTTTGACCATGAGTTTACTGAGTTGGCTTCAACAAGAAATAGTTTTGCTGTTTTTGCTTGCAGTAAACCTCAAGCGTTTAAAGCAAATGTAATAACATACGTACAGTAGTAATACAATGTCAGGATTCAGGAATAACTGTAACTTTGTTGCGTTTGTAAGTAATATCGAAGTAGTCAGGATGTTTGGGAACCACGAAAATCAGGGCTTGGAACTGGCCGACCCGGCCCGTTCCTCAAATTTTCGGCCCCGGCCCAGGCCGGCCCTAGTCTATTTTATATTCTTTAGCGGATATTCTTCAAAAAAGTTAGTTTTCAGTGCTATTTTCTGGCATTAAGAATAAATAATGCAACAAGATTTACCTACCTATTGATGTTTTTTGATATTATTTATCAAAATATTCACCTAAATCAGTCGAATTTTATAAAAATTATCCCTTCATTATCTTTTTTCTTTACCATTATTGAACTGTCTCACATGTCAGTCACACACTATAAGTCCATAACTATAAATCTAACAATTACCAAGACCATTATTCTTACAATTTTCCCATAATTTATTACTATTCATAAGTGATTATCGCTTGAATGGCATCTTATTATTAGAGAAACCGAGAGAAAAAGTACCCATTGATATTGTTATTGGAGGTACGCGGCAGAAAAATGAAACAGAAATGTTTTAGAAAGGTTTAAGACCATACCATGTAGTCACATAGTTACAGCTACACAAGGTGTATTCCACGAATCTTCTTCTATAGTCGGCGGACTAATCGCTTGAAGATAAAGGTCTAATAAGTTCAAATTGGAGCATATATTTGGTCTATAATTGCTCTAAGTTCTCTAATAAGCTCTAAATAGTTTGCAGTGCGCACCTTAACCTGGTGCAAGCGATTAATCCACCGATTACACGGTTCATTCTTCATTTTCAAATTATAGTCCATATCAAGACCTAGGTTTTCAGCGCGGTATCACGAGCGGGGCGCAGAAAAATGAATGAACTGTTGGAGAAAACTGACCACGTCGACCGATTTTACTTTCATTATTTATAACACTGCACCCGCTCGCGATACCGCGCTGGAAAACTAGATCTTGAGATGGACTATATATTCTCGATATTTCGAAAATAACTATGATATATTTCGTGGAAAAAGTAATTTGCCAGATCAGTATTCTTGGCAGCAGCGGTGTTATATAAAGATGAATGAAAAATCAGTCGATTTGGAGCCTTTACTTACTCCAAAAGTTAGTTATTTTTCATGAAACACCATATGAGAGTGCACTGGAAATCTAGCTCCAGTTGCAGTAGTATGGAGAGTCCCGGGTGGGTATTGGGGCAGTTTATAGCTGTCCGAGCAGGTCAGAATTGTTGCCCGGGCATGCTAGAAAACTGCCCGGACACCCACACTGGCGTTTCTATGCTACGGCCACAGCACCGGACCGTGCAACTCGTTTCAGAAATATATAAATACTGACCCGAGGCTACCATGATTCTGAGAAGAAGATATTTGTTGAATTTTTTGTTCAATTATCATAAATATTCCTATGTATTATTCAATTTTGGGTCCCTTTGCTGAAGTTAAATCTTTGATTGTATTTCTGTATAAGTCATTGTTCTTGCGGAATCCGATCCGAATATAACCTTGTTTGCAACATTTACTTTCGCAGGGGCACAGTGAACAATCAGATGTGAAGCAACAAATCCATATAGCCACGCAGCGATATATAGTCGGCGGCCAAGGCTTATGCAAGGTATACGGTGCGAACTGCCAATTTTATTGGAGCGCATCCGAGCAATGGCGCGCCTAAACGCAGACAAGTAAATGATGTAATGTACAACATCACATCTAACTTATTTTTCAGAAAAAAAAATCAATTTCTATTAGTGAATATATCTATTTTTGCGCGTTTTAAATTGACCATGCCAACCTTTAACTTGCATATTGTTTGTACGCCGACTATAATAACCAATGGTAAATTGTTGTGCAAAACAGTTTTATTTAGCCATTTGGAAATCTTTATTTATATCTATTTGCTACATTTACTTTCGCAGGCACAGTGAACAATCACATATGAAATAAAAATACATATAACCACGCAGTCATATCATGCTGCCAAAGAAATAAAAAATGCAAGCGAAAACCTTTAAAATTCGTACATCTCCGCGTAATTCGATTAGCGCGTATATTGCAGAAGTGAGGTTAATTTTACAGTTTTCGTTCTTTAACCTGGTGAAGGTGGACAAAAAACAGAAATATATTTGCAAGGGGCTGTGTTTGTTGTAGCATTTATTACGCCGACGATTTGATTAACGACTTTATTATATGTTACATACCTTTTTCCAAGAATCAGATAGGCTTAACTGTATACCTCAAAGTTGAAACATTTATTTTTCTGTTTGGAGCAATAGATTTTGCTTTGACACGGCATTGTAGGTGCAGTTTCAGAAACAACTTGAATAATGAAACAAGGCAAGCAAGTTCAAAAAATTTTCATTAGTTGGAACTGCGCTCTATTTTTGAAGCTTAAAGGAAAATTGGCCGGAAAGATAAACTACCTGAATCAAACTACATAAAACATCCTCAGTTTTCGTTTTGTAAATTCATTCAACTGTTCCCGGGCTGGCACGGTCATTTTGAAAACTTGGGCCCGGCCTAGCTCCGCCCCCCTAAGTATCTCTGCCCGGTCTTTTAAATGCGCAGCCCTAAACTGTTCTACATAAAACCATACCATGACAGATAGCCGGTAGGCGTGCCGATTTTTCGGCACCCTAAAAACAGGTAAAGGTCCCCCCTTACCTGTTTTTTGTGAGGGGTTCGAATTTTCGGCAACCCTTCCGGCATTTACCGGAGACTGTTATGGTATGCATGAAACATGCTCATGCTAAACATAGGAATTAGTGAAAAGAAGAAGAATTATAATTCATACTAGAAATCTACCCTTTGTAGAAACAAACATTTATAATTCCCCATTAAACCAACTGCCTGAACTTTGGAACTTGTTACCACAGTCCATTTTCTGATTGACATGCGATTTTACCCCATTATGTTTTTTCCTGATAAGCTATAATCCACCTGATACAGAATCACTATTTCCATCGGCTAGCACTGCTAATGTATTTTCTATAAACAGTTATGCTTCCAGAGCAGAATCCAGGGCAACAGCGGTGTCATATAAAAAGAATGGGAAGATGTGGATTGAGAGCTCTGTCTAAAAGTACATTCTTCTCTCCAGGTTGCTGCAGAGCTGTTAAACCGGCCCGGCTTTTGCGGCCCGACCCGGCCTACTTTTTTGCACCTCGGCCGGGCCGGTCGGATTCACAGCTCTCGGTTGCTGCGCCGGAATCCTCTTATATCCAACTTTATATAATCATGAAACAATCGATATTCTTTGTTGACTGGATTTAGTCATCGTGTGAACAGCAAAATTGCGAAACGATGATCCCAATGTTTATTTAACGAGCCCACATTCAATCAAAACGTTTAAATTTATTTTTCATTTTTTTAATGATTACAAGATTAGCTTAATGTTCAGATTTATACAGTTCAGAATTAAAGGAACCATTTTCTTTCTTGAAGCATTTGGTATTATACATTTTGTTAAAAGTTCAGTGAAACTGTACTATGCTCTTTTTCAAAACCTAGAATACAGTCATTGCACCGTGCTCGTACTATGCGCGGTAATGAAAATTTCCCCTTAAAAAGTTCTCTCGCCTGATCAGAGGGAAGGCATTTTCCAGCGAAATTGAAGGCAAATTTTGCAACATTACGCCTCGTATGAAGCTGGCGCAATGTAGTCTAGGTTTTGAAACGACTATAGCGTTTCTTTCAGAATAAAAAGCACATTGATATATTATTTTGAAAATCTAATCTATTACGTTAACTGTACAATCTATAACATCCGTTTCTACAATTGGTTTCCAACCACTTTCAAGGTCCGACTTTTCCGGATGTTCTTCCGACTAACCCGCAATCTTCCTAGACACCATAACCTGACCATTGATGATTGGTCTCTCCACATTAGGTCTTGTCTGGAATGTTTTGTCTTTATTTGTCAGATTCTCTTCTATCTTTCGCTGCTTTGCCTATCTTTGTACATAAATTTCCTTGTCGCTCGACCCCCCGCGTCCCCCCCCCCCTGGTGTAACTGTGTGGCTATCAGCCATCAGTTTTTGTTCTCAATCATGTGACGGAAATAAAATGTTTCAAAGCTTTTTAAATATACATTGTCTACATTATTAGTAATAAAATTAATGTGATCTTTTTATTTCGTATGAACTCATGAAATCATGTTGGCATTTCGATTTGTGTTCTTTCGGTTTGGTCTTTCTATGAAAGTAAATGTTTCTCTTTTTTGGATGAAGCTTCGAAAATATCTTCAACAATCATAACACTACTTTCGCCATGCTTTAACCATTTAAATAGAAAAACACCAGCTATTTCCAATCTATAGTCAGCGCGTAAAATAATGATGGAATGTAAATTGCACTTTGCAAGTACGCGCGTGCAGTTTGCCTGCAGGTGGGGTGTTAAAAATTCAAAAAATACGCAAGTGACACTCCATTATTACTCTCAGCGCTCACTAGTGGATGTTCATAGTTTGTCAAATGTTTGTCATTCAAAAGTACACGGTACAAAACAATTAAAATGCCTAGTTTGTAACACTCTTTTATCGACTTTTCTTTTTTAAACGCAAGGAATACGGACTTATTCATCTTCAATACGACAATACTAATACTTTTCAATCATAATATTAATATTGCTTGTTTTTTATTTTCTAACAGCTTATTCAATTTCTAGTCATTGTTTTCGGGATATTTGGACGTCATGAAACAGCCACACCAATTGTGAAAACACCTGTAATAATATACCAAAATGTTATTAATTTCAATCAAAACAGCTTGACCAATATGAACAGCCTCTGCTAGCCATTTTCCATACCCTACAGTCATATTTCTGTGACAGGAGGGAATGCCTAGCCTACATTTTGTCCTCTGCGTGCCCGCGTACCGTGACTCATTATTTATAGTCTGCGTTCTCTTCGTTGACTATACTGCTGAACTGATTCTACTGTCGCCGGATTCATTTCCATGTCGTGACTGGGCTTTGTTATACATTCGTTTTTGTTCTAAATTATCATTCAAACATAAAATGGTTTGCATAGCCTGGTCATTGCAACATTTGCTTTTACACCTTTTGGTTTTATATGGAAGATTTCTTGGTATAAGCAATTATGAAACCTACTTTTGCCAACGAAAAGAAGGATTTTGGGCAGTATTGAGCAAATTCATTTAATTTGTTACTTTTCCAATATGTTACTTCTATTTTGGTTAGGCTCATTGCGATATTATACTGAACAAAGCATTGACTTCCCATATTCTAAATCACTGCAACATTTACTTCAGCGCCAACACAGCAACGGGCCTCGTTCAGGTACAGTCAGGGCTGGGTATAGGCCGGCCTGCTTGGGTCACCTTGGTTCAACCGTCATCCCAAAATTGAGCAGAAGTAAATGTTTATAGTGTTTGATGAAGGTTTTGGTAAACAATATGACGTCCTAGGCCGGCCTTTAAAATACACAGCCCTGGGTACAGTATGTTTACAGACGGGCCTTTCCGAGGTCAGTATTTTTGGGTTATTGTGGCCCTGCCCATTGCGTTGTCTGCTTTACCATACCAAATCACTTGAGATAGACGATTTTGTTCTTTTGTTCTCGTTTCTCTAACTAAACAAAATCTGCGTTCTCCCCATGCACCCATAGTGTACCGTGACTACTCTCGTCCTACCTAGGCTCTCAACTTTCCCAATTATATTGCTCTCTCGTCCTTCATCAAGCACAGATGTTCATACATTCGTTAATACATATTTCGTATCCACACAAAACATTTAGAATTCCCAGCGAGAGCACATTCGCTTGTCAACTAAACGTCACTTTAGTTTATTTCCGCCTGATGGGTACAACGAGTACCCGTCTAAAATAAAACATTAGATGTAAATGAAACTTTTTTTTTCGTAAACGCAAAGCTTTGCTTTAATTTCTTTCATATCATAGCTAAGGTAAATCGGAACAGACCGAATTGTTTTATGAAATTCTTCATACCCTTGCCTAACTCTACATCCGGGCTGGCCGGGCCGTGGCCGAAAATTTGCGAAACGGCCGGCACGACCGGCCTTTACCCATGCATGTCTACATCCTCATTAAGCTTTAATTGTTGTTAGCTAATTTTAAGAACGCTAGAAAACCCCCACCTATTAATTATTTAGACCCAAATGTTTCAGTAACTAACGTGATATTACGGGCTACGTTTCACCAATTAATGTTTTCATTTACCAACTTTTAGAATAATATTCAATTTATCTAATACATTCACTGGTTTTTATTGTTTCCTAGTTCATAATTTCTCTCAGCTTTTCACAATTCCTAAAATAATCATGAAAACCGCTGAAACCACCAATTTCCTCTTAATATTCACTCAAAACAGCCTTACAAACTTGGGTTTTAGTCGCACATTACGAAATCTGTACTAAAAACTCGTTGCTTTGTCCACAGATTCCATTCTCGCTGGCTTTCTTCCAAGTAATCTAATCTCTCTCCGCCCTTTATTGTGAATGTGAACTGGGTACGCGTGTACCGGCAGGCATCTGCACAGTCTGCGTCTCCTTACTCTCTACACTATTTCAACTGCTCTTTGCTCCGCCACTCGTTTTCATACAAACGGAATCAAACCCCCCGGACAACATACATCCTAACACACTGCTTGTGCTGACTACTAGTACAACATTTCGTATTTATAGAACATAATCTTGGCTGGGCAAAGTATACTTAGTGTTTTCTCATGATTTATAAGGATATACATTATTGTAAGTATATTTGTAAGCCTTCTCTGGCCCTGTTTCGCAACATTTCGTATTTGTTCACAATGTTGCGCAAAAGAGCAAAAAGTACCTCTCCGTATATATTGACTTGCGTGTTTCTTAAATGCTTCAACTGATTATCTGACCAGATATTTTGCAAACTCCTTGATTTATGACGGTCTCTTACTATTTCCATGAAAACCCTCTATTGCTTTGAAATTGTACTTTTCACTCTCGTTCGTACTTGGACTGGGCTAGCGCAGAGCTCGTTACCTGCCCGGCCCGGCCTGAAATGTTGAAACTCAGGCCGGGCCGGCCGGATAACCACCTCTGGGCGAGCCTGCCGATTCTTTTTTCCCAAGCCAGATAAATCTGCTTTACTGCTGGCGTCTCAGTAACAGATCTCTCCGTCATCATAAGCTGGGGGGTTTTGTCAGAGAATTCATAATTTGCTGTAATATTTCGAATATTTTCAGTCAACTGAGCAGTCAGTCCGTCAGTCACATTCCCCCTTTTTGTTACATATCGCACATTACTTGGCATTAATTAAACCGATGGGTGGGTGGGTTCGTCGTGCACTCAGTCAACATCCAGCCTGCTCTAGAAGGAAGACACGGGACATTTCTCATCCGCTATTTTTTAATGAAAACCACAGTTTGAACCTAGAAATACGTAAAAGAGGTTCAAATATATATTGAGGATACTTCCTAGTGTTCTCATCAGGTAGCATGAACATTTCTTTCTTGACTGATACAAAAATGTACTGACAAAATATTGTTAACTATTAATTGATATAACATTCAAAAAAATTTGACCATTCCTAGAACACTACCTAAACTAGACCAAAGGCTCTATCAAAGCATTTGAAACATTCACTATGCGCCAATTTTGAATTCTTCCTTTTAAAAGATTTATAGTGCGACGCAAGATGAATAATGGAGTGTTACTTGCGTATTTTAAGAAAATTTTGCATATATTTTCGGTTTTCCAATACTTTCAGAGCCATTTTCTATGAGATTCTTTTTTAATTCTCTATTATTACTCTCGAATCAGACTATACCTGCCCCAAATTGTTAGTCACTATGTATTTACGGTTAAAATACTTCATATTGTTCCCGGATATAGAAAAACTAGCATCCATCCACGTGAAATATAATCAATAGAATTTGGTAAATACCTACGAAATCAGACGCCTACGTTTTGTGTCCAAGTCCATAAGTAGTCCTCTCGTATCTCATAATAATCACTCGCCTCTGTGAATTTCCCTGTCCACCGCCGTTATTTCCCATTACAGTTATAATTAGCCGTATTATTTGTTCAGTTGACTGAGCATCAGACGAAGAATTAAGCTATTTACGCAGTCTATATGTTTCACACGGGAAGCCGCATGACCGTCTCTGTTTTTGACTATGAAATTGGCCAAATTATTAGAATTAGGCGATGTTTGCAACACATTATACTTTATAGCTATACGCATTTGCGGAAGCCTTTGTATTCCACCGCGCTCTGCGGCCTTTGGTTTGTTATAGACTATATTAATCGATGTTTGCTGGATACGTTTGTTAAGCTATTGTAGTAGTAGAAAGTTTTGATTCTTTCAGGTATAGATGAATTAACAGTGATGAGACCGTGTTGAAATTGAATGGCCATTTCTTAAAAGTTTTCACTTCAAGTTTGCTAAATACGAAACATTCTCATAAAGATACGCAGAATACACGGCCCCTTTACTCTCGGATAACACTATATATCGCGAGATATACTCATTTTGAAAAAGTATGTCCGCAAAAGTAAATGTTTCTAAAAAGTGGATATTTACGAAACTGGTCATTACTTTAGTAGTTATATGAAAGACAATGAAGAGTATTAGATCGACAGATTTTATCGTTTGCTCTTTACTCTTTGCTATATGTTACTTTTCATTTTCCCTCATAATATCATTTGTCTTTTGAATTGAAATGTTTTGGCTGCCTAGGAGTCTTATCATTCTCCATTGCAAACACTGTTTTGATGACATTATTATATTTTTCTCAGTCGAAGCTTATAATATTAATAATAACGGGCTGCTTTCTTAAAAACAAATACATTTTACATTTTCTAAGATTCGCTCATTCGTTCTGCCATGTTACCAGATGGTTCAGTCCTTCGGCAGATGGGCTGTATCCTACTTTATCATGTTTTCCAAAAAGCTTTACTGAATTTTTCCATCCAGTTTACTCAAATATGGTGAATTTAATTTGTAACATCTGTCAAATATACATATACCTAGTAGAGTTGGGTGTCCCGTGTTACCCCAACCTGCTTTCCGGATGAAACGGGTTGGGGCAAACACGGGTTTTCGGGTTTAGGGGTGAGCTCAAACCCGGATTTCATCCTGGGGCTCGTTTTTACGGGTCGTGCTGCCCAACTCTAATACATAGCTTTACGGGTCATCCAGAAAATAACCGTCACAACAGAACTGTTCTAAAGGCGATGACAAATCTTTTTACTTTTCTCCAATTCAGTTTTTCGAGGGTCGTCTCTGCTTTAAGTATCTTTCTTACACGTCAACACAAGCCTAAAGTAAATGTTTTAGAGGTCTAAAGTTCCTGGCTGCTTCCTTGCATATGATAACGGTTTGCCGCTTATCTTCTGTTAACCCCTCGTCAGTTGCTATAAATATTTGTATTCCCGCCCTTTTCCGCACCCTCCATATCGTTTTTTGTGCCGGCTGTGGCTATTTCTTACACCACCGCTGGCTGTCCTCCTCATAGAGACGCGACTCGCCTAGCTTTGGCCTCCCTCCGTACATACATACTCATTGTCTGTAGTGCAAAGAGTCCAACGGACAGAGAGAGACGATCAAACTGCCCCCTGCACTTTCATATTTTGTTAACTTTTAGACTAGGTTTAGTTTTCTAAACGTTTGTATGCATGGGCGGAAGAGGGCCGGCCCGTTTCAACAATTTCCCGGTCCCTGGCCCAGCCCGCTAGAACCTATTTCCTTGTTTTATGAGTTGGTTTTGATTTGAGTTTCAGCAACCCGAGCTGGAGTAATTCAGCCTCCTAGCAGGTTAATTGACGAAATTTGCTGTTGTTCTGAAGATATTTGGTTTATCTCATTAGAAACAGACATCAGCTTAAACACTTCGTATGTTTGTTAACATTGTATGCACATTAATGGAACTTTTGTTTTTCTGCATAAGTTGGTGTTTGGCTCAATATATCTTTCTACAGAAGCACATCTTATATGCACAAATTAATCATACCTAGAATATTTTTAAGAGGGATTTAGCGTTATAATTGTAGTTAACTTTGATGGGCACAATGACGAATTATACAAAATTGCCTCCACAACCAAACAGAACAGTTTATGAATAGTTGTAACATTCACTTTTGCTGCATTGCAGACTGTTTTTGTTTCCAGTATCCTGCTTCATAAGTAAAAATATAAATAATATTTTGTTTGAACTTTTTCCTTTGTATAAATAATAAAAATTTTGCAAAAGGGTACGGCCATTCAAACTGGACTCTTCTCAGCAGTAGGGAGTCTCTTCTAACAATGTGTTAAATTTTGAGATTTCTGTAAATTTGCAATTAGCTATGAGATAATTGAGAGCTTCTTCGCTTTATAATTGACAAACTTCTCTTTTGTTTACAGCATATCTAGTTTCTCATATTAAAAACTGATAGCGTTTGTAAGTTTTGTTTGTTTGTTAACTTTGAATGAAAGTTGACTGAATGTGCATATAACTTTGTGAATCGTATTGTTTTTACTACTTAAAATAACAAAACTTTCAAACTTGTAGACTCATCTAACGTACAACCTTCTTTTCGCGACCACGTCCTAGACCAATTAATTTTACCGAAAATATACATTCCTTGGGAAATATTGTTATATTAGTTAGTTTTGGGAAGATGTTTCCGCATAATTGACTTCTCAACTATTGTAAACAATTTCTGAATACTTGCAACATTTACTTCTGGTCAATTTCGTTTCCAGTATTCTACTTCAGTATTCTATCTAGAGAGATGTAAAAATAATCCCTAAAATTCAGCTAACCAGGGCTGGGAAAAGGCCGGCGGGGCCGTTTCTCAAATTTTCGGCCCTGGCCCGGCCCGGCCGGCCCGTCAAATTACCAGCCCTGCAGCTAAGCTTCACCAGAAACCCGGCGCAAAGATCGCTGTTTCCAATTTGCTCAATCCAGTGCGAATTAACCTCAACGCTTGCTTTTTTGGGCCGTCGGCCTTGCGATTGGCGAAGATTTTAGCGCAGATAAATGGCTTATTTAAGCCGCCGAGCGGTTTCCCAACAATTTTCATATCCCCGACACGTTTCTCAACCATGTTGGCATATGGTAAAAGAGAAACATCTGAAATTCGCATATTTTTTTAGAATTTCATGTTTCGTATTGGTGACGTTGCATGACGTGGCCCTTTTTCGCTGAACTGAAAGCTTATTTGACGGAATACTTGTAATTAGAAAGTTTTTATATTATTTTAATGCATTTTGTTATGGTTTGCAAATGTTTTCGATTGGTAGAAACTGATTATTCCCTATCTATAACCATTATCATATCGTTTTCAATAAACTGCCACCCGCGCATATTATTGATTTTTCATTTCTGAACAGTTTGACAGGGACTTGTACGTGTTCCATACACAATTTTGAAATTTCTACTAGATTTTATTTCCTTTAACGGATTTTAACTTAAATATTGCAAAAGTTGCTAAGCAAATGTTTCGAGCAGATTGAAGTTGGTTTGAATTCTCAGACTTTAATAACAATTGGACTTACACAAGATTGTTGGAATTCTTCAACTTTAATGGTTCATGTCCTACTTTTAAAAAGTTAATTTCCCAAAGAATGTTACTAATGATACTACAAATAAGTTTTAACATGTTTTCAATTTGGCGTTAAATTATACATTCATAAATCCATCATGGAACAGATAGCACATACACAAATTTTGAAATGTCTACTGAATTTTCCTTTCATTCATTTGATACTATTTAACATTGTAAAAGTTTAGAAGCAAATGTTTCGAGAATATTGAAGTTGCCTTGAATTCGCTAACTTTAATTTCATTTTTACTTGCGCTTCACATATTGAAACTGAATTTCTTTCAAATAATACCACTTGTTTGATATTTTCTGTTATATTTTCAATTCTTCAATTTAACATGAAATTATACACGTTGGTTCTATTTTGCTTGCTACCAAATTATAGTTGAAAACCTTGAAAATTATAGTGACTAACTCGAGTAGTTAGTCACTATAATTACGGTAACTCAATGTCTGGACCCTCCTCGTAGGCCTCCTATCCCTCAAATATGTGATGTCGCATCGGGGCTGCTCGTGCTTCTTCTTCTCGGCTCATTATGAAACACAATGAAATGCCATCCCCACGCCCAATTTGGCCGGAATCCAAGAGATTCTGCCGCTAGCCTCTGGCACGTGTCGTCCAATTAATCTAATTACCAACTGAAACTTTTACTAATCCTGAGAGCGAAAAAGAGTAAACACTTTCATAGTTGTATATTCTGAATACAAAACGAGCCAGATACTAAATGTATTGTTGTTTGTGACGCAAAGCTGCGAAAAATCCGTCTTTTTTGAACATGGAATTCGGAATAGAGTTCTTTCGACGAAAAATTTAGCTCATGAAATGTTTCTCCAGCGTTTTTGTTTCTACATGAACTTGTAATTTTTGTACGAAAGTGTATAATTGATTTAGATAAGCCAAAAGTTTTGTATCCTAACTTTATTCCCAAATTTGAATGTTTGCGTTCCCTGGATACGACATAATCACTGTATAGCAGCAATTTAGAATGGCTAACCAATCATTATTCAATCAGTGAAATAGCATTTTCCTTATTATGTAAAAGGAAATGCATACAGGGCATTTTTTTCGTTTATAGTCCTCATTAAGAGATAGATTAGTTGCGGAGTATCCTGTGGCCGTAGTATAGAAACGCTTGGGTGGGTGCCCGGTGCCCGTAGTATGAACCTGCCCGGGGGCAACAATTCTCAACTGTTCGAGGGGCTCGGAATATCCTGTGGCCGTAGTATAGAAACGCCTGGGTGGGTGCCCGGTGCCCGTAGTATGAACCTGCCCGGGGGCAACAATTCTCAACTGTTCGAGGGGCTTAAAAACTGCCCAGGCACCCACCTGGGTGGCTTCATACTACGCGCACGGGCAGTTTCTAGCCTGCCCGGGCAACAATTCTCAACTCTTCGGCCAGCGAAAAACTGCCCGGGCACCCACCCGGGCGCTTCTATACTATGGCCACTGGAGAGAGGCGGCGTTAGATTGAAATGACTGTACTATCTGATAAAAGACTCCCAACTTACCGATTTTTCATTCATATTTTTATAACGCTACTTCTTTTCTGGATACTGCTTTGAGAGCATTCTTTTTAATAAAGTCTATAGCAAACAAACAAATGTTTTATTTATTATTATTATTTATTATTTATTCCTTAATCAGTACAACTAAACATAAGATATAAGAAATAACATAATGGATTAAGGAAACTCTTACCCCCAAAGGGTTAGGCCCATAACTGGCCTAACTACGAATTATGGGGAGAGCAGATTAAAGCAAAAAG
>JAQGAV010002345.1:0-16158 GCA_034691345.1 Phasmarhabditis papillosa
CGTATCCGACCGTATTTTTACGTATCTGGCGGTATTGCTCGTCTCAGGCCGTATTTGCACGTTTCTGGTGGACCAGAACATGTTATTTTAGAAGATCAACCCAAACACGGCAACCACGGATATCTACCCTAGGCCCAGTGCAGATAGCCCAAAATCATCATCAAGGATAATAGATAGCAGATTCATTTTGAAGAGGAGCCCAAATGGCTTCGCGGCTTCCCCAAGGTCGATCTTGACATTGACTTTAAGATGCCTCCGGAAGAGCAGACCTCTTTCCATACGGAATAATATAGGAATTCTCAATTAACAATGTTCTTTTAGTCTGATACTTCACAGTGGTGGTAATCCCGTTACTACTGATCGTAGCGGCTAAAATGATGTACGATTATTAAGATAACGTACAAGTTTTGGACTGCCTGCCAAAAATGGCTTGGAAAAAGGAAATAGAGGAAGGTTCGGCCTCAACACCACCACAAGGCCAATTACTGTTATATGTTAAAGTACGGATCCAACTTCTCCACGTAGTGACACACCAATGGACTACATCATATTAGAATTTAATGTAATGTATTAACTATTACTGAATAAATACAATATTCTAAGACTTTCCTATTTTTTCTATTTTCTTAGGGTATAGAACTGATATACTATAAAGATAACGGACAATTGTACGGATTATACGGTTATAGGTGGTCAAAGGTAACCAGCCTGTATATAAGTAATCAGCGCTCATTTTAAAAACTGAGCAAATATGTTACTTTTATCATTTCTTTGAGTTTTGAATATAATCATTTTTAGAATATAGAATACCTATTTGAACCTGTACCGTTCTCAGTTCATTTACTGACATTTGCTGTATTTAGCGAAAAACTCGGTTTAGGAGTGCCAATAGCCAAAATCAGTGAGGTGCATAATTGTCGTAGTATCCGAATTAGTCCATTTCCACAAAACATTGTATGTAATCATAAGAAAATGTCAAAATAGGCAACTGTATGGATTGTGAACTCATTTGGTTGGGTTTGATTGGTCGAGTCAGTAGTTTCCAGATATGTAACCTAAGATTTTAAGAGGTGATTGAAGAGTTGTTAAACTCTTTTGTGGTATATCTGGTTCTCATACTGATATCGATGGGGGGTTTCAAAAGGATTAGACCCCGGTTGGCCACGTAATATTCTAAGACTTTATTGGATCAAAGGTTTCTAGCATGATTCCTCCGGGACGGAATCAGAATCGAAACCCCAACACTCGGAACGGAAATTTCAGATGGTTTGGATAACAAGCACAGACTGGTATTTTCGCAGTCATTTCTCATACCGCCCATATAACTAACGGCCTAGGTCAAACACTATATCATTTGGCATAATAATAATGTCCCGGTCAATCTGACCATGTCTTTTAGTTAAGCCCATTTTATATATCCAATCGATATTTTGTATTTTGAGTGTTATATTGCTTACTTTTGTGCAGCTGTAGTTGACGGGGCGGGGCAAGCCCTTTGTCCCTCTCCCCCAACTGTAAACAATATGACTTCAATAAATATGTAAGACAAGAAAGTTGGCACAAATATTTATATATTAACGAGTTTTAATTTATTAACTTTACTATTTGACTGTTTTGATCAGTATTCTCGCTAGTTTTTTAATTACTTCATTTATTTGTTACAATACTAAACTTTTATTAAATTGACAGTGTTTCCTTAACTGAAACATACATTCACTAATTTTATTAATATTTATTATATTATTATTACATGCTAGTCAATAAATATCAGATAAAAACGATCTGGAAAGCTGGTTCAAAGCCACATCCAATTAAGGTGGAGTTATTTAACTTCGTAACACCTTACCAGGCACAATTCATCACATTGAATCACAAAGATGAGGCAACCGTCTTATGTGGACTCGATGATCCCGAGGAACGAGACCAAACCAGAGAACTACTAGGTAATGAATCAGTTCGAGCGCAGCTCCTAACTAGTCTCAGTTAGTATAACGTTACACCACAATCTATAAACGTATTATTAATTATTTGTAAATTTGGCTTCTTTCTTTTTAATAATATAAAGACCATAATCCCTGTTTAGATAACCAAATGTCAAAGTGTAGATTGAGTGAGTTGCAACAGGTAAGCACATTAACACTTTATGTCCAATATCAATTACAAAAGAAACGTTTTAAATGTTTATCTTGCTTTTTTTAGAACAACTTGGAGAGCCTATTGAAAGCCAATAATAGAGAAAGTTCCCCAACTTCAGAGTGTGTTAAGGTGAGAATTTATTTCAAATTCATTTATAAGCCTTATTCTTTAGTCAAATATCGACGATCTCATTCGCCGATCATTCCCTTTTAATTATTTGGAATTTAAATTCCAATTGGAAGATATTGTTTGGGAGTTAGAACTGTCTGTAAAGTTTAATTTAACTAAATCGAAGGTAGGATTAACATATATGTAATTTATATTACTTGATAATAGTTAGCTCACCCTATCTATTTCGAAATTAATACTATTAAGCAGTTTAACTTCAGCGGTTCTTCATGTCGGTTTTAAGAGCAACATGTCCCAGTTGCATCGTTGGAGATGGGTCATTGGAAAAAAGGACTCTGGAGTTCTTCAATCAACATGTGGGAAAAGGATTCACGATATGTTACGAAGAAGGTTGTTTTAAGAACAATTTATATGTTTAAAATAATAAACAATGTTGTTAACCATTTTAATATTATTACTAACCCTTGTGTGCGCAATGCAGGTATTAGTGTTACTTGAGACCCCCTCAAGTACACCATTTTGCTGCCAGCAACATGATATATTGCTGTCGGGTAAACATAAAACGTGCATACAGTAAACTGAAATCTGTTGGGTCAAAACGTCGTCAAAATTAGTTCAAATGAAAATTGGGAAGAGATGAAAGTGAAAGAGAACAAAAAGTTAAAAGAAAGAATTAATTACTGCTTTGTAACCTGGTAGATCGAATTATTTCCCTAAATCGTTATAGAGGCGATTTGTCTACTACACCACATGTATCTCTTTCTATAGACCATGAAGATTTTGATGAGACTGTAATTATGACTTTTAAAAAGTATGGAGCCCGCTTCCTTCAAGAACTGCATTCGTCTCTCGGTGCAGTGTCACTCTCTCGCGATACCCCCTTTAACCTAAGTCTACATATCCATCCTTAGCGTATATAAGCTCGGTAACTTGTTTCGTAAATCAGTATGTACCCGTTTCAAATGGAACCTCTCGATAATGGTAAAGGTTGGTTATCTATGAAATCTCTACAAAAGAGTACCCCGTTAATAATTCTAATATGCGTTATTTTGATTCTTATGTCAGTTCATATAGTACGTCTGGATTCAACAGTCTTAAATATAACAAGAGAAATGGGCTCATTAAGAAATATTGTGAAATTGATCAACATTACAGAGAAACTCGTAAACAGAATTGAGAACATGAGCGTGTTGCTGACAAATGAAAACTTACCTGTGTGTGATTGTACTAAAGATTTACCAGAATGTGATAAATAAATATATAAACCTACTAGCTGAGAGTCGTACTGTAGATATCTAGTCTTTCCGGTAAATAAATATAGATTTGAATTTCGCGCCATTCCTATATTTTGGGTGCAAGACTCGGACAGTGGGTTCTAAACTCGGACACAACCTGCTAACGTTGCCAATGCCGGTAGCCAACCTACACAATCGGCAGATGACCAAGCTCAAAAAAGTGCTGGAAGAATCGGCACACCTGGGCTACAATGGCAAGAAGTAAACCGAGCGAATATAAGAAAATGATCACCCAGGACATATAAAATCTCATATGATAATGTGATTACTGGAATAAATAATTGTAATTGTAAATTGTGCCAAAATACCAGGTTGCTTGGTTAACGGGGACGATATTTATTGCAAAGTGTGATCTAACACGGTACACTATTAGTGACAGAAAGGAACTGTATTTTGAGTACTTTACTCCGGAAATATGTAATTCCTATTGGAGGCAGAATAATAGAGAATAAATTTACATTTTCAATTCATATGAGGAACTGCACTTTGCGTTATGTTTGAAAACAACTTGGCTCTCTACAGTATGATCGGATTATGATCGGAAATGGCGTCGTAGCGTTATTTTATTGGTTTATTGTTGGTGAATCACCTCACCCATGCACATGCCAACATTGTGAAAGCTAGCTCGAAATGTTCATTGAACGTATTTAATTTAAAATATAGCAAAAAATTGTTCAATATGTATATTTCTAGTGTGAGCAACTCATACGAAACTGTCAAAAACATGTATGATTGGCTTATGTTGGGAAATAAAACTATAACTTCCGTTCCGCCTACTTTTTTGACTATATCATGATCAAAATGATCAAAATGAGTTTAACATACAAAGTTGTATTTGGGTTTTTTCCCTTTTCCAACTCAATCCGGATTTTCACAGTTCTGCTTTTAATCTGTATCTGGTTTCCAGTATTCTGGAGAGAAGTGGTTTTATATAAAAATGAATGTATTTTTGAAGAAAATGCTTTCAATCCAACGAGCTTCAATTCATTTTATATAAAACAGCTGCCCTCTAAGATATTGTCTCGAAGCCTATATATAGTCTGTTTCACAACCTAGACTACATTGCGCCGGCCTCTTACGATGCACGATAGTGTAAATTTTGCCTTCAAAAGTTCTCTCGTCTGAAGAGAGGGAAGGCATTTTCCAGCGAATTTGAATGCAAATTTTGCAAAACCGCACATCGTATGAGGCCGGCGCAATGTAGTCTAGGTTTTGAAACGGACTATAGCTATTGACTTGTACAAAGAATAGTTAATTTAGAATGAATGCTATCTGCCTTCTAGCTACCCTGGCAACTATTGGTGTCCTAGCGACTGCGTAAGTTTTCTACACAAAGTTATTTATTATTAAAACTTATTTATTTTCTGTAATCGCATATATCACACCATAACAGTAGATTTCTGCGGCGCAGCGTTTCGGTTATTCATTCCGGAATTTTCTGAGCAGAGACGGCTCCTTTCTAACATTCAGTCTTCATGGGCACGCAACATGGAATAAATTAGCTGCTGGTTTCCCAAGCCTTCTGCAGCTACGGGGAGTCCAACCCACAGCCTCAGATCCTCACGGATTCAGAGGCCACTAGGCTAAAGCACCCGCAAATATATTATCTAAGCATCCAATAATTTTAGAGAAGATCCCAAATCGTGCGTCTTCAATGCAATCAATGAAATTCAAGTCTTTGTTGAATCCCAGGACAATCCAGGATATACTTTTTTGTTTGAAGAATGTGAGCAAAATAAAGGACACAAATTTTGCGCGCTAATATTTGCGCACCGAGAATTCAGCCTATTTTTCGCAAATATTTTGGACTTTGAACTAATGCATCGAGTTTTTATAAAATAATGTGTTGTATACCTAATAAGCCCCTGTATTTAACAATAAGCCTAATTTTGAAGAAACATGTTTATTGATTAAGTCATGACATACCAAAAATATCATAACATTCAAATTAGCGGTGCGCAAATGTTAAGCGCATCACGGAAACTACAACATGTACCTTTTGATTGGTACTTCTCAGCGTACTGAGTCGCTATAATTCTATTTTTATAGATGATTTCAAAATTGAAATAACTATATTAGTTTTCATAGTCTATATTTGAAATTGGATGTCCACGCAGTACCCTGTAGCCGTAGTATAGAAACGCCAGGGTGGGTGCCCAGTTCCGAAGAGTTGCGGATTGTTGTCCGGGCTGGCTAAAAACTGCCCGGTCACCCACACGGGCGTTTCTATACTACCGTCACTGGGGACTAGGGTTGTTATGAAAATGAATGATGGAAAATCGGTGGATTGGAAACCTTTTCTCCAAAACTCCATTCATTTCTACATAACACAGCCTCTTTTCAGGGTACAACGCTAGAAACCTAGCCAACGATACAGACTATATAATAATCATGATTTATTTGATTTTCAGTAGCTCTAAGAATCCACAAGGCTTGCGAAAACGATGCTCAAGTGCCTAAATGTACCCTTAACAAGCTCGAAGCTGAGAAGAAAAACCTCGACACACTAATTGATTTCTATGAAACAGCCAAGAACAAGATTATCCAGTGCTATGAGTTAGTTTGTTTCAGTGATAGATTTGATCAAAAATGAATTTCGTATTCCCATAATTAAGAACTATCAACAGTAGAGATAGGCCTGTTTGCGAACCTGTGCCGGACCGATTCTGTGCCTATTTTGGAACGAATGGGCAGAGGTGCTTATCCGGCCCGGGATAGGCCGGTTCTTCAGGAATTATTAGGCCGGATAACCACCTCTGCGAATGGGTGCCGATCTGCTCATCTTTCATTAATAGTAAACATTTCTTCATTCCAAGGTCAGGAAAATATTTTATAACTCAATTTTGGTATTCAGATAGTCTAGATCAAAAATTAGTTTTCTACCGGTTTTGGAACACAAATTCCTCTTTAGTGTAGCCAACGAGGTTGAATGTACCGATGCCGTTTACGAGGCCCTAAAGCCAATCATGGAACAACTGAATCTAGGAGAAGAAGAGGAAAAAGGTAAGTCTGACAATACTTTTTCATCAATTACTCCTTTTAATACAAAAAATGTTGGGATTCGTCAACCCGAACTGCTATTTAAATCTTGCCTAAAACTATTGGCAGTTCTTAAAGTTTGTTTAAAGTTTGTTTATTCGCTTTACAAACACAAGACTTTAAACACTTTCTAAAAAATTGGAATTCTAAACTATAGTCTGTAACATGAGCTAAGTTTCCAGCGCGGTATCTTAGAGAGTAGCGTGGTTAGATGAGCACGAATGTAATTTAGAAGAAAAAGCTTCAAATCCATCGAATTTCCATTAACTTTCATATAACACCGCGTTGGAAACCTAGCTCATGATACAGACTATATACTAAATTAATTGGTCTAAATGATGCTAACATTCTTACAGAAATCCAAATATTCCAATACCTTTGTAAAGATTCCAACGAAAAGTCTAATCCTGAGGATAAATTTTCCTATGCAAAGTGCAACTTCCAGTCCTTCGAAAATAACAGAGTGAAAATAACAACTATCTTGGGGACCAAAATATCCAGTGGACCGAAAAAAAAACACAAATTTCAAAAAGTGCTGCAGCAACTTTAATTTATGCGAAAAATAGTCCTATTTTTATTAGGCTTAGGCGCCCGTGCCACTTCTAATCGGATCAGAAATTTTCAAGAATTCTTTCTTCGGGGCGGATTCGAACCATCTACCTCGAGATTATGAGGCAAAGCTTCTATCCACTGGGCCAATCCGCCCCTGTAACCTTTACTTTTTGAAAATTTTCAGTACTTCTGAAATTCAATACTATATGTTATCCGAACATGAAATATAGTTAAAGTAATTTAGTTATTGTAATCGCACACATCACACCATAACTGGAGATTTCTTCGGCGCAGGGTTTCGGGCATTCATTCCGGATTCTTCTGAGCAGAGACGGCTCCTTTGTAACATTCAATATTCGGGGGCACGAAACATGGGATAAATAAGCTGCTGGTTTCCCCAGCCTTCTGCAGTTACGGGGAGCAAACCCTCAGCCTCGGATCCTCGCAGATTCAGAGGCCGCTACTCTAATCACCAAGCTAAATTACAACACACGAACAGGAACTCCTAATAAATAAAACGAGAACCTGGCCATCAAGATTTTCCAATTTGTAATTGTTCTGTCCCTTTGTCCTAGGGCGCCGCGAGCTGTGATATGTGTTTTGTTTACTTTAGTCAACTCTTCAAAAGAATAAACTTTAAAGTTTTAGCTCTGGGATAGTTTCTAGCGCTCAGCAGACGTACTGTGCTATAAACTCATGAGTTTGGAAACCGGGGACCTTTTGCTTCCTTTCTTCAATTTAAGCTTTTGATTTTACGAAGTTGTCACCTCTCATGAACCGATGTAAATATCTAAGCAGCTCTTCAATCTAAACTATTCTATAAATCTATAAATATTAAGTATTTAAGTATTTTATTTCCTGTATCACTCATATCATAATGGAGGAGCACACACAAGAGCACTTTCATAACACTTTAAAAACTTCCCAAAATGGTTACCTTTTCAACCAGGTTCATTCTAGATTGCGAACCCCTTTTCCAGGCGTTAGAACGGGTTCCCCTAGCGTCTTGCAGTTCGCTTGCAGAATTGCTAGCCCGCTCAGTCGCAACACCGGCACACCTAATCATGAGATAAACTCCATTTCAATGAATTGCCACCTTTCTTACAACTGCGCAGTTTGCTGTCACCAGTGTTTTGTAGTACATATTGTATCTTTTTAGAGAAGTGCATCTATTATCTAAATATTTAGGGGCCGTGCCGGTCCAAAAATTTGGATAAGTTTCGCAATCGTACCGACCTTCGCCTTCCTGCTAAATATCTAAACGTCTACTTTGCATAACTCCGAACTCAGGGCTGGGAAAAGACCGGCCGGGCCGGGCCGGCCCGGGCCCACTCGTCAAATTCCTAGCCCTGTCCGAACTGACGGTTCGGAAGCAACTGGAACAAAGTGTTCAACATGTATATTTGGTTGTCCCTTTGTATGAATGGATGAATATTTATTGATTTATGAAAAACACAAATACAGACTAGAAAAAAAAAACAAATATATAATTATTGCTATGTATCAGTTTTCTAATTTAATTAATTTGTGTTTTCCATGAGGTGATTTAGACCATGATGGTTTTCAAACTACAATGGTTTTCCAATACTGTTCATAAGCTGGTCCTTTATTAAAAGTTAAGTTTTACAACAGTTTTTCGAGTTGCTTATTAATTAGATAGTGAGAACAGGCTGTTTTAAGTTTTTTATGTTTGTTTTATATATTTTACGAATCACTGATGTTTGGAGCCAAGAAGTAAGACGAGGGAACCATAGGAAGAGGGACTTCATAGCACAGCACTCAAGGAATGGAGGCGGCTAATTCGAACACATTTGCAAGAATTATTTCTTCGGGGGGATTCGAAACATCGACCTCTTGCTTACGAGGCTAAGCTTCCTGCCACTGGGCCCGGTTTTTGGAGTTTCTGATACAGTTTTATACTGAATGGTTCCGCCGAAGCGGTTTCGAGTTTGCAAGTTTTGTTAGACCCTAACATATGGCCTTCTGGAAAACAAGGAATCTCTCAAGCAATCGTAGTTTTTTCGATCTGCTACGTAGACTGTATCAACAGCGAGGTTTCCAGCGCAGTAACTGGGGAGCTGCGGTGTTATATAAAAATTAAATACATTTAACTTTTTTTTCGAAACTAGATTCAGTTTAATCTAATAGCGCCTTCAGAATAAACGCTGGAAACCTAGTTCTTGATACAGACTATACATTTCATATAATAGTGTAACTTCGATGATTTCAGATACTGCGCATTGACCAATTGTCAAAGCATGTATAACTTTTCTTTTATTAGAACATTGTATAAATATAATGTTTGTGATATATATGGTAACTCATGATGCGTCTTGGAATTCCATCACACGTGTCTTCTTCGGTCACGTTGTGCTTTTCTTTGGTATAAAAATAATAAATCTTATTGAGAGGAACCGGTTGGAACAGCACGTATTTCAACGTTATGAAGGTGGACCGCCGAGTGGGGCAGCGAAAAAGTTCACCCAATCCTTTTTTAGTTTATGTGCTGCATGTTGGAAGTTGATTAACTGTTTCAAAGCACCAGATAGATACCATTAATCGGTATCCAGGCGTTTAGCTATAGTCCGTTTCAAAAATAGACTACATTGCGTTGGCCTCATACGATGCGCGGTGTTGCAAAATTTGCTGGAAAATGCGCATCGTATGAGGCCTGCTCAATGTAGTTATGTCACTATATTGAATTCGTCGTAGACAACAGGCCGAGTTATCGAGTCGACTGATATAGTCCATAACAAAAAAAGACTGCAGTGAGCGGTGTTGTTCAAGGTTTGAAAAATCGCTCCTTCTGTTACAAAATTCAACTTCCATTATCTCGTTCAATGCGCAATTTTTTGTTTGTTGTCTGAAAAATATTATTGTACTGGTTTTATTTAGTATCATGTCCAGAAAAGACAAATACGCAATTGCGGAAGCCTATGTATACCCCCGTGATCTTAGATATTTTGTTTGTTGTAGACTATAAACACTAGTTCGTATCATTTTCGAGCCCAGTTTCCATAATTACTTGCGCTGATTGTATTATCAAATGTTTAAAACTAACAAATTCCAAGATCTGAGTCTAACTTTACTCCAAATGAGGTGTATATAATTCGTTGTTCAATCTTTCGAGACAGACTATTGTTCCCATCTATAGTGTGGCTAAAAACTGCCCAGGCACTCACCCGGGCGTTTCTATACTATAGCCACAGGGGAGTAGCGGCATCATATGAATATGAATAAAAAATCAATGAATTTGGAGCCTTACTTCAAAAGAATTCATTTTAATCTCACACCGCCGTTCAGAAGAATTCTGCGCTGGAAACCTTGCTTTTGATATATACTATATACATATACTATATGTAGTCGGTGGACTAATCCTTGCAAAGGGTTACGGTACGAACTGCAAAATATTTAGTTTATTAGAGCAATTATAGCAAAGCTATGCTCTTATTCAAGTTTTTTAGAACATTAGCCGCAAGCGATTAGTCGCCGACCATAAATATCCATAATATTACTCCAGACAGTCCTGTGCCCGCCTGGACTGAACCCACTACGTCATAGTCTTTTGACCCAAAGGTTCGCGGACAACGCAGAGGTGAACTTTGGTTTTTGCAAATCTACCTGCGTCTCTTAGGGAACAACATTAATTACAGTACTCTAACCGAGTACAGTATGATATGGATCTGTATTGATTCGCGTCGGGATTCCTACAGATCTTATCTGAGTACTAGGATTTTGAAATAATTTGGCATTGTTATATTTTGTTCCTGGTTGTCACGTTGTCTTTTCACAACCCGGAACTAGCAGAACTATAGTACAATTTCACTTTCTTCGTGGACATCTCTTATTTTTAAATGTTTGTTACATCACGGAAAATTGGTTAGATATATTTGATAGTCCGATATTCGATAGTTATTATTCTAGCTTATGATTTTGAAGTTGTCTACTATGAACTGTTATCGACAGATCTCTCACGGAAAGGCCGAGCCCGGCCGGGCCTTTGATTTTTTTTTTGCAAGGCACGCCACATCCTGGGCCCGGCACGGCCCCGTCGCGGCCCGATGAGAGGTCTGGCTATCTATTAGCAGTGATCCGTGCATTTCTTTCCAACCGACCTATCGTGCAAATTCCGTTCAATCGTGAAGCTGAATGAATTTGATAAAAAGTTCAAAATATTTCATTCCAATCAGGATTGATTCTTATTTGGCAAGTCTGTTTTATTCACAGGATTGGAACCTGCAAATTCTCATGGTTATTTGGCTTAATTTGAGATTTGAAACTTTAAAAATCAATATAATCTACTGAATATACCAAAATCTTACGTTTGTTTATCGATTCCGCTAAGGATAAGGCAGTTTTTTAGGCGATAAAATCTTCGTCGGGTTGGTCAGATGTCTTGGACAACCTTGACCATATTGCGGCAGCCAGCGCAAGTTAGCGACATAACTCACGTTCTAATGAAACAAACAAATTAGCAAGCGATGGCAACTAGCAGGCACAGATATCGCGCATTTTGCTTTCTTTTAAGGTACTTTAGTCTATAAATTTGTATCACATTGTTTTTAGAGGTATAGTCAGCGCCGATAGTAATGACGGAGTGTAAATAATTCAACGCTCGTCTGAGCCCCTTTTGCGAGCATCGCGCTAGCATCTGGCGGCTACCCTCCATTCAATATTGTACTTTGCACGTACACGCGGATTTTTAACACAGGTGCGGTGTTAAAAATCCTAAAAATACGCAAGTGACACTCCATTAATACTCTCGGCGCTGACTATAAAGTTATTAAAAGTTTGAAGCAGACGAAAAATTAATGGTAAGACAAACCAGATCTAGTAGATACAGAGCACTTGTTGACTGTTTTTCGAGATATAGCATAAAAAGATTTGATTTAACCCAGGTAGATTAAGATAAGTTGGAATAATCCCCATTCATTCTCAAGGAAAATCGTTTGGAATATTCTAAATATCCTCACGGAAAATGATACAGAGAGTTATTTTGTCTGTATTTGTGTTTTTCGTAAATCAATAAATATTCATTCATAGACAATTTTAGAGTACGCTGGTAAGAGGTGTCTGTTACGTTTTAACAGGATAAGATTTGATTCTTATTTTTAAAAGATGAGTTGAAAGCTTGAAGTTGATCATCTAATATTAGTATGTCGCTTAATTTGAGTGATTTGAGACTCTGTGGCCGTAGTACAGTAACGCCTGGTTTTAGCCTGCCGGGCAACAATTCTCAACTGCCCGGGCACACACCCGAGCGTTTCCGTTTCTATACTATGGTCACTGACTTCAGTAAATTTTAGAGATATTCAAAAGCAGTTAAAACATAAATTTTTGTTTAATATTACATCAGCATGATATCGTTGCCATTGGGATACTTTTTAGAATGTCATAGAGTATCCGTCATTTATCACATAGTCCACACTTTAAAGGAATGTATTAATTTTAATTGAATTAAAGAAAACACCTAGTTATTTTACGGAACATAGCGAATTTTGGATCTTCGTGATTCTTTTTGTTTGAATTGAATCAGAAGGATCGGTCCCGGTAATCCCATTCTCAATCCTTCCCAGAAAAAACATGTATTTCCTGTACTCGCACATATCACACTATGACTTCTTCGGCGCAGGGTTATATCCATTCATTCCGGAATCTTCAGAATCTAAGACTGACTGTTAGAAAGGCACCGTCTCTCTGCTCCCAGAGAAAGTAAAATATATATAATCTACAGAAAGATTTTCAGAATTAAGTTTCTGGTAACCGTAATAACCATCATCTCGTTTCTTTTATTGTTTATTTTTAAAATATGTATCATAAATCTTTAGAAACAGAAATGCCTAAAGTTCTGATAGCCGGTGCGGGCTTGGTCGGAGCTCTGAATGCTTGCTATTTTGCGGAACGCGGTTGGGATGTGGAAGTCTATGAATACCGAAGAGGTAAGTATGATCATCTCGGACAATATTCATAAAATATTTAAGTTCTAATAATTTCAAACACGCAACCGTTAAGCTTTTATATATAGTCTGTATCAGGGCTTGGATTCCAGCGCACTATCATACTTCGGTGGATTGGAAGCCTTTTCATTAAAAGTACATTTATGTTTGCCTATAGTCGAGGGACAACTTGCTTGCAGGTAAAGGAATGCGAATGTTGCACTGGAGCGCTAATCCGGTTGGGTTTCAATCTATTACCCCTTAGTATCGCGCTCTTCTGCAAAACTAACCGTATACCCTTGCAAGCAGTCCGTCCGTCAACTATAACACCGCTGTTCTCCAAAATGCTGCACTGGAAACACAGTGTAAATGAATTTTTTAAAATAAACGTCAAAAGCAACTAAATTTGAAGTTCAAATACTTATTGTCTTTTAGACATTCGCACAATGGAGCACGTAGCTGGCAGGAGTATTAACTTAGCTCTAAGTCAGCGAGGAAAAGAAAGTCTGGAAAGGGTTGGACTACGACAATATATAGTAGAACAAGGTAAGGGTGACTATTGAATTACACCAGAACCAGTGGCCGTATTATAGAAACGCGCAGGTGGATGCCCTAGCAGTTTTTAGTTGCCCGAGCAGTGGCGGATTGTTGCCCGGACAGGCTAAAAACTGCTCGGGCATACACTTCGGGCGTTACTATACTACGACAACAGAGGGTATAGATTAAAAGTGTAACCACTCCGTTGCAATAGCTATGTTTACAGCGCCGTATCCTGGGGAAAATCAGTATTGGTTAAAAATGTATTGAGAATCGGTGGAATGAGAATTTCTACTTAAAAATGCATTCTTTTTAACACCGCTTCTTTCCAAGATACTGCGCTGTACCCTTAGCGCTTGACTAAGACTATATAGTTTGTTGTTTGCTACAATTCTTGAAAGCAAAAACAGTCTAAAACATTTGGCCTGGAGCAAAAGCCGCATCCACATAAGAATCCAATCGTATCCGGTTATGATCATCTACTTTTATTTCCAGGAGTCGAAATGCACGCTCGATTGGTGCACAATAAAGATGGAAAGACTTATTCGAGACAGCCCTACGGACAGCCGGGCGAGGTAAATTCTTAATAAATTTAGAATATAAATTTATTTATGTGGTTGAAACTAAAAGTAAAACATAGGAAACCATTTGCTAACAAAAATATTTCAACTCTTGGACGATAACCAAGTTGAATCTAATTTAATAACTTCTATAAAAGACTGTTAATTATAAGCACCGTATAATAGTAAATGTTAGCACCGATGCTGCGCAAATTAGTTAGAAATATAGTCCATTACAAGACTGCAGTGCGCGCTGTTGTGTAATGTTTGTAAAATCGGAAGCCTTTGTATACCACCGCGCTCTGCGGTCTTTTGTTTGTAATAGACTATATAAACTATTGAAATATCTTTGACCATTGCCTCCCTTTAGCACATTGTGTCCATCAATCGTCGTCATCTAAACGAAGTTATGATCACCCAGGCAGAAAAGTGCAAGAACGTTAAGTAAGTTATCAAAAGAACATACACTTTCGAAATAAAATGTGTTACCATAACTCAGGGATGCATTTTTTCCGGGGCGACTGCGGCAGGCTTGGGTCGGCCCGGACCACAAGCAGAGTTTAGTCAAATCGGTCCGGGCCGAAAGTTATAGGCAACGAACTGCAACTTTATATTGTAGCCCCTAGCAACGGGCTGGCCCGGGTCAGGCAGTAAACACCCTTAAGCCAGTGCTCCAGTTATAATATTTCATAAGAAATGTATCAAAACTCAACATAACACAATAGATATATAGATGTATATATCTTCAACATTATATAGTCTCTTTCAAAACCTAGACTGCACACGGTGCGAGTAGTTATCCCGCGGTGGTGTAAATTTTTGGCTTCCAATTCGCTGGAAAATGCCTTCCCTCTCTTCGGGCGAGAGAACTTTTCTAGGCAAAATTCTACTCACAGCGCGCGCAGTCTAGGTTTTGAGACGGACTATATCTGGTAGTATTCATGTTAAAGGCGGGTATTCGCCTAGACCATCCAATTCAATTATTTAGATTCTTCTTCGAGCACAAAGTAAAGTCAGTAGATCTGGATAAGAAGGAACTCGTTGTTCAATTGTAAGCTTTGACCTTCTACTTTCCACTAATTTGTTAATTTCAGCATCGGCGGAAGCAAGATACCTAAACTGAATGGAAACCGAGTCCCAGAGTAAGTTTCTGAATAAGTTTGTTGATTTTTGCTCTGAAAACTGTTTTTTCAGCTCTGTAATTAATAGAAACGTTTTAGGGAAACAGTGCTTCGAGTATCTGGTGACTTGATAATCGCCTGTGACGGAGCCTATTCTGCAGTTCGCAGAAGTCTTCAAACGCATCCTAGGTGAGTCTTCTTATACTAAATAATGTCACCGTTTATCGCGCCCTACGGAAAAGAGACGGACGGAACAAATTAAATGTTGAAATCTTAATGCACATTTCCTGGAGTATTTTATTAACTAACTTATGTTCATTTATATATCTTTAGAAAGGCCATAGCTCCTTCTGTACAACTGAGTTTTTTCAAATGATTTAGTTTAAGTGTTCTAATAAAAATGTAGTGTAAATTTCAAATGAGAGCACAGTCTTTTAACCACACCAATTTCTTTGACGAACCGTGGTGTCTAGATTAAACTATTTTTCAAATTCGTTGATTTATTTCTTATGTTCAGTCTAAATTTTAGGTTTGACTATTCCCAAGAATACATCGCGCACGGTTACATTGAACTCAACATTCTGCCAAAGAACAATGAGGTAAGTTCATATCACAAGTCAACCTCAAAAAAGTCGAGTTGAGCATTAATTCGTAAAATTTCATGTGTTCGAAAATAAGTAGATGTACGGATATACTAAGAGGATGTGGATTCGAGACCGGTTTGGGTACTCGAACACGTTCCGATCGGAGAATAAAAATTTACTGTTTCATGAATCCCAACCAGCTATACTAATTTTATTCCGTTAATAATTTTTATAACTTTAGTACGCCCTAGAACCAAACGTGTTCCATC
>JAQGAV010002346.1:0-16152 GCA_034691345.1 Phasmarhabditis papillosa
GATGGTTCGAATCCCCCCCCCCCCCCCCACCCGAAGAAAGAATTCTTGCAAATTTCTGATCTGGTGGTGATACCAACTGCTGAGGCCTGACCGAAATTGATATAAACTGAAAATCGAAGATTTTGGTAACTTATGTTGGGGTCAAAACCAAATGTTTCGCACTGTATCAGAAGAAGTTGTTGCAAAGCTCGACAGTAGATTCGTGTTGGATTTAATATATTAGTGAATATATCAAAATGGGAACAAGCTACACACATACTGCTAATTTCAAACGTGATCTCTTTACTAGGCTAGGCATTTGGTACATTCCGTGAGGTTTTGAAGAAATGACACTGAAATGTTATGACCGTAAACCAGATCTGAATATTTACCGATAAAACCACATATAGTCAGATTCAAAGGTAATGAGGCCGCGTATTCTGCGTGTTTCGTCAATACAACCACTGCACCTGCTTGCATTCTACGCGCGCGATATCAGCAGATTGCAAAATTGCTTTCGTACTGCATTACTCAGACAAAATATTGCAAAGCTCCTGTAAACCCAATTTTATTAACACGGCTGTATTACTTTTGAATTCGACTATACCGACTTTTTACTGGTGTACCTTTTACCCTACTGTGCCATTTGCCGATCCTACAAGTGAGCCTGGCCTCGGACACCAACAGACCACCTAGGTTAAATATGTTACTTTGAACCATCTCGCATACAAAGTTTTAATTATACTGAAGTTTTAAGTTCAGCGGGAGCCATCCACGCCTTTAATCCATTCTATAATGAATCCTTTGAAACAATTGACATTTGCTTGTTTGCAACACTGATATCAGGTTGGTTTATTCTTTTTTGTTTTTGGAAGGGGTGCGTGCAAAGTTAGTTTCAATCCGGCCGGCCCCGCCTGGGGTTTTAAAATATCAGGCCGGCCCGCGTTAGGCCGAGCCGGTTTCCAGCCTTTTGTACCCCCCTGAGGTGGTTATCCGGCCGGGCCGGGCTGTTAACCAGCTCTGAGTGCGTGTAGTGTAAAAGTTGACTAGGATCGCCATGTTTTACGAGATTTGTAAATGTTGCAACTTTCATGAAGTCCACAAATTTCTCTGATATTTAGTACACTTTCGTTCTCAATCAAGGCTTACGTTTAAATCTTTTTCCTAAACTATAGTCTGTTGCAAGAGTTAGGCTTACAGCGCAGTATCCTGGATAGAGGCGGTGTTAAATTATTTAACGCCCCCAATTCATCAACTCCAATCATTTTTATATACCATCGCTACTGCCTATGGTACTACGCTGGAAACATAGCTCCTGCTACAGACTATAGTTGCTGCTGAGGATTTGTGGAGAGTTGTTTTTAACTTACTGATTGCGTTTAGCCGTCGACCCCGTAGCCGTGTTGTCCGTCTTCGAAGAGATCCACGTGAATCAACTTCTTTACATTTGTGTTTTTGGAGAATCGCTGCTCAATGATGCAGTTGTGATTGTAGGTTATTTGGAACATTTCGAATATACAAGATTTTGTAACGAAAATAAGTCATTTCAAATGGAACTTTTAGAATGTAAGGTAACTCGGCATCAATTTATTTATTTATATTATATTTTATATTTGAAAACGTTGCCATCAACTTAAATTCAAATTTTGATCTCATAAAGTGTCTCAAGTAATCCTATTGTTAGTATAGTCGGTGGACTAATCGTTTACAAGAGGTTACGGTACGAACTGCAAGTTTTTTAGAGCACATTAGAGTAATTAGAGCAAATTTAGAGCAAAAATAGGCTCTATTTTTAATTTATTAGACCTTTAACGGCAAGCCATTAGTCCACCGACTATATCTATACCCAGAGGTGAATATCCGGCCGGCCCGGCCTAGTTTTCAACATTCCGGCCCGGCCCGGCCTGGGCTCAAAAATATCAGGCCGGCCCGGATAACCATCTCTGCTTATACCCGCAAGGTCAGTAGGGACTAAAATGTGCACAACTAAATGTTTCAATAACCATGATCTTCTAAATGTTTCTGATTAATTTAATTTCGCCAAGATTTCCTTTTCAAGAAAACTCAACAGTTCATTTGCAGGTGCTCTACCACTCGCTCGCTTCTATGGCTAAGATCGGAACCCGTAATCTTATTCCGGAAGATTTCATACACGCTGCTCTTTCATTTGTAATGGTAGCTAGTGGAGGGGTTATTATTGGAATGGTATGGGTCTGTATTACCGCATTAGCCACTAAGTAAGTTATAAACTATAAGTTTAATCTTAGTTTTAAGAGTTATTCAATAATATAATAAGATTCTAGAAGTAGATTTCATTTATAGCAGTACCGCTGCATAAAAGTAGCTCCAGACAGACCTCTCACGAAAGGCCCGAGTCCGGTCCGGCAATTTTTAAAAAAGCCCGGCCCGATGAGAGGTCTGGCTTCAGAGTTATGAACTTAAAGCATCTGGAAATTAAAAAGAAACATCTGTGAGCTCGTGTTGCGTAACATGAATAAGCAACACGTTTTATGAGAATCTTTCGAATAATGAAACAATACAGATATGATAATGCCACGTAACCGCTATAGGTTTTAACGAACTCTGCATAATACTCTGGCTGACCAGATACGAGCAAATAAGACTGGGTACGAGACGTATCTAGTCGTAAAATTAGTCATATCTAGTGAACCAGAAACCAGACTAGGGTTAAGGAAAACTTTAGCCTGAAAACTAATTAGAAGTACATTTTAATTCAGAAAAATGCTTTTCACATTAATTTAAATCAATCAACAGTTATTAATTTATCTTAACATTTATCACAAATGGTATAGCAAAATGTTGCATATCCAACAACTTGTTACGTTCAGGTTTTCTTTTGATATTCCGATGCTGCAGCCTTTAATCTGTCTGACATTCCCTTATTTAGCATACTTAATCTCAGAAAGTGTTCATTTTTCCGGAATTATAGCGTAAGTTACAAATAAATGAATTATATTGTTTCATTTTCTGACTGTACTCATTTACTATTTTGTACAGATATTTACAGATAATGAAACTTTTGTATAGATTTTTGTGGTGGTGATATTCTACCTTTATGCTCGTAAGGTTGAAAATGTCGAGTTGCGTACACGGGAATAGCAGGGCTCCGTGCTCAAAAATTAGTATGGGTCGGCACGTGAACACACCCGGGGGAATCGGAACACCGCTAGGGTAGAATTTCGCCACCACAAGAAAACTTAGCGAATCACTTATTGTATAAGATTTGAGAGTGGATTCGGTGCTAGAAACTAAACGACTAACAGTTTAGAAATAATAATAATATTATAAAATAAATGATATTGAGCCTAATCTTGAGCTTTATGTGGGCTTGGAAATAAATGTTTCAGACTGTTTAAAATAAAATGATTGATTTACTTGGATAATCTTTCTTAGTTCTCTTTGTAATAAAAAAAATAATAACTAAGAAACAATTTTCGACTGTATCGTGCCTTTAATGGTGTCCGTTCAATAATATCCGAATTCATTTAGAATCGTCACCTGTGGTCTACTAATGAAGAACTATATATCCGGAAACCTCAATGAAAAGGCATTGACAACTGTGAAGTTCTTCCTGAAGACGTTGTCTTCATGGTAAGATTTCTCTTTATTTTCAATTCAAACTTTAAATTTTAAAGTGGATTTATTAACTGTCAGATCGGAATTAAAGGGCTGAATTTGACGGCCAATTATCTTGGGGACCAAAGTATCCGGGGGAATGTATCAGTATTTCCGAAAACGGAAAAACGATTCTGTATTATACTTATTGTAAACATCATTTTTGCTCAAGACTTTGAACCTGAAAAAAAAATGTTTCCTCCAAGCATTCCCATTGGGTTGAGAAGCTATTCGAAAATGTTTCTTATAATATATTGAATGCCTATTTTATTTCAGTTGCGAGGCTATAATCTTCGTCTTTCTGGGTCTTTCTATTTTCTCGAAACAACACAGTTGGGATCTGTTGCTGGCCGCAGTCACCGTAACCGCATCTATTATAGGACGGTTTATAGGTATTACAAAAATGGACATTATCGTAAAATCATAAAATATTGCTGATTGTAGTACTAGGACTGACATAAAATACTCTGAAACATTTGCTTGGCCCCAAAATAACTCTTGTTTTTTCGTCAGCTTACAGCTACCAAAGCTTAGATTGAGAATGAAACCGGTGTTGTTACGATTCAGCCAATAAAGCTCACTAAGACAGTCGGTGAACATAGTTCTGCAACTGATTAAAGCAGAAAAGTTTATTTTGCTGAAGGTCGGGAATCTGACAGAAAATTTCCGTTAACGGGTCGGGACGGTTCCGTGTATCCGGGTTTGTTATGCACTGGCTGTGTCCTCTTGTATGACAACGCCTATTTTATGCAAAATTGAATCCTGATACCGAAAAAGCGAGTTGAAACCTTAGAACCTAATTTATCCATTTCTCGGGTCGACACGGGAACCCGGCAATTGAAACCTTCTTATTCCCAGTTATCATTACGAACTGCCACTAGAGGGGAAAGTAAATGTTTCACATTGTTTTGAATTGAATGACTTTGAGTTCCTTCAATGGTCGGTGGATTACATGATTACAGTAAGAATAATCCTTTTCAGTTTATTTCATATTCTTTTTCAGTCGTCCTCGCTCTAACGTATTTCGCAAATCAGAAGAGAGTCCACAAAATTGGAATGATGGACCAGGTTTGTTATCAAGATCTTCCAAAAAGCATCTATAATATGTTTTTATTCAAATTTAGACGATCACCAATCCTGACTATATTTTCAAACAAATGATATTCTAAGCTTAACTTATTCAAATGTTTCAGATGATCATGGGCTATGGAGGTCTTCGTGGAGCTATTTGTTACGGTCTTGTAATGACATTGGGTAGGTAGGCTATTGGGTCAGTAACAAAGAGCGAATAAATTAAAAACAAGGATGAAGCTATAGTCGGCGTACAAACGATAGCAAGTTAAAGGTCTGAGTGCTCAATTTACAACGCGTAACATAGTATTATTCTACTTGGTTCTTCTGAAATCTAGGGAGTGGGTTAGGGAATCCAGTAATACATACCACAACTAATATTATAAGTGTAATGTTTCAGATGGTAATGATATTCCCTATAAGGACACTTTTGTGACTACAACCGTTATTGTTATTGCAGTTACGGTATTCATTCAAGTAAGTAATTATTGCAGTGATTTTTTAAAGGTTAGATTAAACGAGAATCTGTTATTATAATGGGGGGCGGTTGAAACTGATGAATGTCTATTATTTAATCACTCGCTTTACAACAAATATTAAGATACCAAGTTGGTTTATTGTTTATCGAGTTTCTTGGTCCATTGCCATCTCAGTATTCTCAAAAGTGGCTCAGCCCTGTGGCCTTAGTATAGAAACGGCTGGGTAGATTTTAGCTTGCCGAGCAGTTGAGAATTGTTGCCCGGACAGGATAAAACCTACCCGGCCACCCACCCGGGCGTTTTCATACTCCTGCCACTGGCCGGGCCTGTGACCGGGCAGAATGGGAAAACTTTGAGAACTCCGGATCTTTTCAGGCGACCTGGCTCAATTATTTGCACGCAGATCATAATCTACTGATTCAGGGAACTACAATAAAACCGCTAGTGAAGCTTTTGGGAGTAAAAACCGAGATTCCCACACCGAAAACTGTGACGCAACAAATAGTGAACCATGTAAGTTAACATTTCGTTTTTCTTCGAAAGCCTAACATTGTTGGCTATGACAATCCCAAATGACAGAGAAACGTTTCGGAAAATATGCCTTGGGCGGGACTCGAACACCCGTACTTTCATTTCCGGACGAGTGCTCTAACCACTGAGCTACCACCGGATTTGTCGGTGTTGTGTTATTAAGAACTTTGAAACTAGCAGATCTAACCACCTGACACCACCCATTAATGTATATAGTTGTTTAGTTAGTAAATCGGGATTGACGGGTTAATTTCAAAATAGCAGTCTAAGTTTACTCTCAGCTCATTCAGTTTGAAATTTGAAGGGTTTCAAAAACGTTTTACGATGCATTCATGAATTCAGCCAGACTTCTCATAGAAGACCCGGGGGAAGGATTCTTTGGTGGAGGATTTGAACCCTTAACCCCCGCTTCATAACCTGAATCAACAATATTGGTGACTTTTTGACGTCATGTGCTTTCTTCGGCCCGATCGGGCCCGCCCCTTCGATTTTTTTTACAGGCTCTTGTAAAAAAAATGAAATCCCCACATACTGATTAATGGTTTAATTCGTTTTTATAATTCTTATGAAAATCTCTGCAAGACTGCCAGATTAAGGTTTACGAATTGTTCAATTTTCTTGAAACATTTACATTTAGAGTGGCGACGATATGATGACTGGTATTGAAGCCATTATTGGTATGAAGGGACCGAATTATGTAAGTACACTTTCAATCACCAATATGCCTGTCAACTCTGTGGGAAGTTTGATATCTTCAGAGTCATACTGAAAACTAAAAGCATAGTATTTCCTAAATACCAAGGTTTTCATTAGTACGAATATCAATATAGTCGTATTCAAGAGTCAAACAGACGCGTAAAATTAGATAAATTACCAGCGGGTGCAGTGTTAAAAATGGTAGAATACGCAGATTGCAAGGCTTTTGAATCTGACTATAGTTAAGCTTAAAAATAAAGAGACCGTATGAAACAACATGACGACCCATTTTGGGACAATTTTCCCTTCGAACTTGGCTAAATACACAATTTTCTCTTAAAAAACAGACAACACGGCACTCTTGGAAAAGACTACATCATTAAAAGTTTTCAAACACTTAAACCAATAACATCCTTCAGGGCTGTTCACGGGCGGACCCTTGGGTAAAATAACATTGTAATAGCGGATACCTATAGATACCGCTGGTAAAATTGCAGGTATCCGGTGGACCAGAGTACGGTCCGTGGCCCGTTGCTCGGGTCGGCCCGCCAAACCACCTAATACGATTATCCTGCTATTCCAAATGTTCCAGTGGCGTCGTCGTCTCTCTGATTTCAACCAGCAATACGTGCAACCGACATTCATGAGGGCGCCAACCTCACGCGGAGAACGGTTAATCGAGAAATATTCGGCAGTTTCAGCAGAAGAACAAAGGCTGAAGTTATTAGAAAGATATGGAGTTTAGAAATAAAAAGATATTAAATACTTAATTGATTGTATATTGGAAGAATATGTGAAGTAATACAAAATAAATTGTTTTCATAGTCCTATTTTGAATCAAAATAAATTAAATTCATTGTAAAAGTTTGAGCGCAGGTAGCAAATGTTTCCCGATAGTTCATGCAGGAAACAAAATATACTAGGCAATCATCAATCACTACCGGTTGGTTAAAATATATTATGTATGTATACGATAAATACAGTAACTAATCAATTTGTGAATGTTTATTTCATAATACTACACATTATACTCTTGATATCTACCCGGTATTGTAACGTCTGCTTCTAAAATACATCTTACTGAGTCGCAGGAGCCGCAGCCTGAAAAGTAAGTGTTTACTGGCAAAAGAAGTATTAATCTTGTTACTAACTATTATTGATTACTGCCAATCTATACAAACGCCGAATACAGCAACTATTTTTCAAATTGCTAGTTTCCTCTACCGTCAAGCCTTGTATTGTATTGATATCTAAACGTATTTGGCATATTCATATGGATTTGTTTAGGTCCTGAAGTATCTTAAGGCATTCCACGTAAGGCAAAATTACAGGCCCGGCCTGAAATTTTGAAACCCAGGCCGGGCCGGGCCGGCAGGATTTACAGCAAATCCGGACAGGCCCGGCTCGGCCTGAAATTTTGGAAGACAGGCTGGGCTGGATAACCAGTTCTGTCTAAAGGCATGAAACATATTACCCAAAATGTTTAAAATGTGAAACATTGGCATAGAATCCTACTGTACAAACAGTCATCACCGTTCAATTTTGTTTCGAAATAAGAACTAAAAAAACTTAATATAAGAATATAATCTTGCCTGATTGAAGCCGGCAGCTCTCTTTCCATAGTAATAATAGTAGGGACTGGGATAGTAGTAATAGGTTGTGCCACTGCCGCCACAGGTGTTGCACGGATTCTGAAAGCTTACGTTTCTTTCTGATTAGTGAATTCTAGTTAGAAGTTTCTCGCGTCAATAAAAAATAAAGGACCTCTGAGCGCGGTGGTATATATAGGCTTCCGCAATTGCGTATTTGTCTTTTCCTGGATAGCATACAAGGTAAAACTAGTACAATAATATTTTCTGACATCAAACAAAAAATTGCGCATTGAACCAAATAATGGAAGTTTAATTTCCAGTTGAGGAGCTGAATAACTTGTGGATAGTATTGTACATGAAACACGATATGCAGTTATTGGAACCTCTTGTGCAAAAGTTTGTATTAAAATTATACTAAATCTAAATCGACAAGCAATGGTTTAACTAAAAATCTCTCTAAAATAATTGGTTCAGTGAAGGAAACTTTTAATTATTATGTGGTTATTTCTGGGGCGTAATAGCTCAGCTGGTAGCGCGCCGCCCTATGAAACCGTGAGGAAGAAAGGTTGTGGGTTCGATCCCTGAGAAACCGTGGGATGTATGATTGAATGTTCTCTTATGATTCCCGCAAGCCAACTTCAAGCTGCCCCAAAAATGGAAAGATTAGCAAGAACACCCGTCATGTAATATACATTGATATAGGGAATAAATAGTGGTTATTTCTATTCTAGTTTATAATAGAAAAAACTCACCTGTCCTGGCTGTACTCCCCCGCCGATGCTACCACCACCATTTGTAGATCCGCCGCCCCCGTTCTGAAGCATTGCATGTGTTTAGAATATGCTTGAGCTTTGGGAGTATTCGTCCCAAAGATATGGATATATAGTCGGATTCACGAGGAATATTGGAGTATTACATGCGTATTTTCATGCAATTTTGCGTATATTTTCGTATTTCGAAAACTTTCAGAGCCATTTTCGGTGAGATTCTTTTTTAAAACTGCATTATTACTCTCGAATCTTACTATAATTATTTTTCAATAATAACCTTTATTTTAGAATAGTTCACAAGTGGATGTTGTACTGGCCAAGAGTACTCTTAACCTTCTCAAGAATAGAGAATACATAAAATAAGTGCGGGTTTCTGGTTTCCGAGAGTAGTTCTTATTTACATTGAAATCAGACTCCACATCGAGTTGGTACAGAACAGTGATGTGCGGGATAGCATTTTTGAAAAACGCCGGATTCGGGATTGTAAAAAAATTTCCCTGGATTCGCGAGGGATTCGGGAGGGATTCGGGAGGGATCCCGCACACCACTGGTACAGAACATTGATACGGTTTTTGAATCTTTTTACAACTTACATTGTATGGATTGTAGTAAGATTGTGCTTGAGACATTACGATTACAGCAACGAGAAATACAAGAACACTAAAATATTTGAATAAACTCTAAAGAAGACTAATTGTCGTTGATTACTGATTAACCATCATAAGCCACTGACTACTTCGCGGCAGTGTATTAGAAAGTTTACTTGTAAATTGCAATATTTTTGCTGTTCGTGAAAATTATGGAGTTTGAATACAAGTCATACTCTTTTTTGTAGTTTTATAGTTAATAACAATGGAGGTTAGCAAGTCCAATTATGGCCTCATTCATCCCCGAAAGTATAAGTATTATCTTTGTAAAATTATACTGTGATCTATTTTGATGTATAATTATACTTTCGGAAATAAAATATTGTTATTATTATTACAATGTGTAAAGTGCTCTCTATTGTTTTTTAAATCAAAATTCAGGCATGTTCAACGGTCTGCTAAATTAAAATTAAATTGTTACTTGTCAAGACTCGAAACATTTACTTTCCTACCTTTTAAATGCGACCATCTTGTTATGTCTTGGCAGTGAATGATCTTAAATGGATTTCTTAGCTTTATATACCTGTTTCCTGATCAAAAATTGTTTCTTTTGACGTTTGTATCACCTCGGCTCGAGTGAAAGTTGGCAGGTTGGCTAACAAATAAGTTGAACCATTGGACGGTAATTGGTTTAATTTATGATGTGACGAGTAAATAGAGATTCGCAAAGTTTGAAACAAAACCAATGAGCAAATGGATTTGGATACTAGGATGATAATTGGAAAAATCCTAAAACAAAGTGTCAAAGTCGTTCGGAACTGCATTGTCCGTGCAATGCAGTACAGTTAAGAGCTCTACAGTTCAGATCTCCCAATTTCAGGGGTGCCGGGCTGGGCCGGATCGGTCCGGCCCAGCAAAGCATCCCAGCACGGCACAGCAGGCAATTACATAAGGGTCCCCCCCCCTTTCTGGGCCGGACCGGGCCCGACCAGGCGGGGGTCAACTTTTGGCAAAATTTCATGCCCGTTCCGGCACGGCCCGGCTCGTTGAGATGTTTGAAACAGTTAACACGCATGCTAAATATTCACTGAAATGTTAGAAATCCTCATTTTTATTTACTGTTTTTAAGGTATCGGAAAGATCTGAACAACTGCTCTGAATTTGGACTGCGTAAGTAGAATGAAACCCTGGATAGTACAAAACATCCCTAAACTAAATGTTTCTCGAGCCAACTTAACGGTTCCTTTTGGTAACAATTGACCTGTAAGACTCCAGTTTTTGCAGAAACGTTCAATGTTTATGAAAAGTCCAACGGAACCCTGAAAGTAAATAGATTCTCAGAAAATAGAGGAGCTGAGAATACTCGATTGCAATTAGGATAAGTTGTGCAATGCACTAAAAACTGACAACAACTAAACTATGATGTAATAATAATAATAATAATAATAATAATAATAATAATAATAATAATAATAATAATAATGTAACAAGTATGATGTAATAACATTTACCTATAAGAGTGTGTGAAAAATACCTGTCTATTCCATGTTTTGTGCACACAAAAACTGTATATTGGAAGGGTGTGTCTTTGCCTTTCAAAAGATTCCAAGCGTCGTGTGTAGTAGTTAAGGTTCCACGACTGCAGACTTAGGTTACAAAACAAACTACTATATTATTATCCTTAGTTTCACTTTATTATTTTGGCACTTTGTTCTTTTAAGCACCTGCTTGTTTCACATACACTAATTATTTGTCATCAAATCGTGCTCGAATGCAATCGGCGCGCCCTAGATAACCATGGCAACCACAAGCTATTCGAAATGTTCTTAGCTCCTAGTAATTAGACTGTGCCCCTTAAACATTTCACTAAATTAATGAAACTACGATATTTAAGTAGTGTTATTCCACAACAGGTTGGTATAAAATCATATTACAATTATTAAAGGCAATTTATTTATTCACACACAATTTTATACTGTAACACTTTGATACATATAGTCTATAACAAACAAAAGACCTCAGAGCGCGGTGGTATATGAAGGCTTCCGCAATTGCGTATTTGTCTTTTTCTGGACATTATACAAAAGAAAACTAGTACAATAATATTTTTCTGACATCAAACAAAAAATTGCACATCGAACCGAATAATGGATGTTGAATTTTGCCACATAACGAGCGATTTTTGAAACCATAAACAACACCGCGTACTGCAGTCTTCTTTTGTTATGGACTATAGTAATTAACCATCATTATTTATAGAAAAAACCCAAATGTGATATATAATTTGCCGAGTTTTTTGAAAGATATGTTGCAAGTGATAACTAAACCAATGTCACAAGGGCAACCAACAATTTTAGCCAAAAGTAAATGCTTCAAGTTATTTTTTAACCATTTTTTGGTTCCATTCTTCAATAGGATACTGAGTTCTCGCCAAAATTATAAAAATATCAATGAACTTTTTAACCTTATGATGTATCACTTCACTAAAATACAACGTTTGCAATAAACTTTTTTTCGACCTACGTTTCTTTAGAGCATCTACTATTCTTTTGAAACTTATATTACTTAGTGCAGTTACTTGAAATTATAAATATAAGCTTTCAAAGCAATTTATATTTATGTACTGATGAAACAGACTTTCCACCGTACTAATAAGATATATTTGTCCACTAAAACCTTTGGGGATGTTATAAATACTCAAAATATAGTCCATCTCAAGACCTAGGTTTCCAGCGCGGTATCACGGGCGGTGTGCGGTGTCACAAAAATGAATATAGTTTTCAGGAAAACGCACCACGTCGACCCATTTTACATTCATTTTTTATAACACTGCGCCCAGCTCGTGATACCACGCTGGAAACCTAGGTCTTGAGATACACTATTCAACACTATTCGATCCAATACGGTTGGGCTTGTAGATCGGCCGGAAGATGGATACCATTGCCGGACATGCTAACTTCTCTTTGGAAGAACAAAGCAAAGAAACAAAAACCGATCTAAAATTAAAATTCGAAATGTTTTATTTTAGGAAGGTTCGGCTAAGATCAATGGAATTTCGTGTGGTTCAAACGGCCAGAAGCTGGCTATAGTCGGTGCTGACAGATCCATCTGCCTATATGATGAAAAGGGGGAACAGAGGGACAAATTCGCCACCAAATCGGTGGATCCTAAGGTTTGTAGTTGTTTGATACATTTGATATTTCTATATATTACACAGGTTTGTTTTGCAGCATAAAAAGATTCGATTCGTACCGTTAGTTTCTGAAAGATTCTAAGAGAAGACACATAGCTCTATAGAGTATAATAGTTTCCTTTTTGTTTTGTGTTACATCCATCAGTTAAGCTTAGAAGGTATAGTCCTCTATAATCAGATCGCGGTCGTATACATAGGCTTCCGCAATTGCGTATTTGTCTTTTTCTGAACACGCATGGAACCATATAATGAAAGTATAATTTGGCCACAGAACGAGCGATTTTTGGAACCTTAAACAACACCGTTCACTGCAGTCTTTTTTTGTTATGGACTATATCTTTATGTGGTATAGGATGGGCAAACGATACGGGGTAGGGCACTTTCACCGTGTGTTTTTTTCAAACACCTAGTACCGTTTGTTCGCCACAATGTAGTTCTGTAGAATATATATTATGATATGAACCGTTATTGAAATCGGAGCGAAATGATGTTGCGTATTTGCAAAATAAAACATTTCAGTTCGGTAAAAAGTCCTATGTAATCAAGTGCATTTGTTTTTCTCCCGATGCTTCGAAGATCGCCGTTGGACAAACAGACAACGTGGTCTATGTGTATAAAGTTGGATATGCTTGGTAGGTAATTCCTCAAATACAAAATGGATATTTATTCATGTGATCTTTTCGAAACATTTCATTTATGTACATTTTGTGATATTTTCCTATTTTAGGAACGAGAAGAAGGTTATTGTAAACAAATTAATGCAAACTTCAGCAGTCACAGCGTTGGACTGGCCTTTTGAAGATAAACTGCTGGTAAGTAAATGTTTCAAACTGGGAGATAGAGCGGTTTTCTTGCTTAATGCAGTAACACCAGGGAAAAAACGCTATGTAATAAACAAACTTTTTTAATAAAGAAAATATATGTGGATAAGTTAGGTTTGGGATTATCAAAAAGTATAGAAAAGAAGGAATTATGTGATAAAGTTATGTTAGAATATATTGTAACCAAACTAAAGTTATTTGGGGAACTATCTCGTTTTGTCCCTCTGATACGAAATAGTCCCGATCAGTGCGCGGCTCGTCAGTTGTTATATATAGTCAGAGCCGAGAGTAATAATGGAGTGTCGCATGCATATTTTTAGGATTTTTAGCACCTGTTGGCAAAACGCGAGTACTTGCAAAGCACAATATTGAACGGAGAGTAGCCGCCAAATGCTGGCGCTGTGCTCGCAAAAGGGGCTCAGACGAGCGTTGAATTCTTTACGCTCCATTATTACTCTCTGCGCTTACTATACTAATAGTCTAAACTTGTATGTACTAATTTGAAAAAACAAGACCAACAACTAGTTAGATAAGATAATAGTTAGATACTGTATTAAAGCCGTTTACAAAAAACGCCAAATTTTCCTGGGCATATTTCTTCATAATCATTAACTATTTATATTCGTGTTAACTATCTTCGGGACTACCCCGAAACAAAACTGGCCGTTTCGTAACTGGCCGAAACAGAAATATGGGTACATGAGTAAATTGAATTTTGATACTCATGAACCCATAGTTCTGTTTCGGCCAGTTACGTTTCGGGGTAGTCCCCTATCGTCACTAGTTTAGATTGGTTTAATGGATGGTAAAGTCCGCGTTGGACTGATCAAGTCGAACAAGTGCAGTTCTCTGTTTAAGACAGACCAGGCAGTTGTGGCCATGAGTAGCAAGTTAGTTGGAGTGAAAGCATAATATATATTTAAAGAAGATTAATAGATAAGTTTTTTATAAAACTTATTCTTTTTGTATTTTTATAGTTTGCCTTGTATTACGGAATACTGTCCTTGTTCGAATTGTACTGGGCCCGTGTCCCTATTCGAATGAACGCGTCAGTGCGGAATTGAACGAAACCCGTTCATTATAATTAATTAATGATCCCACCTTTGAAATACTGTACTTTCCAGAATATGTACCCTGTATTTTGAAAAGATTTGTATGTGGTCAGCGCCGAGAGTAATAATAGAGTGTCACTTGCGTATTTTTACGATTTTTAACTCCGCACCTGTGCAGGCAAATTGCACGCGCGTACTTTCAAAGTACAATATTGAACGGAGAGAAGACGCCAGATGCTGGCGCGGTATTCGCAAAAGGGGCACCACCGACGAGCGTTGAATTCTTTACATTCTAACATTACTCTTGGCGCTGACTATAGATTAGTTGTTCAAAAATTGAAACAAGGTCGAAGACCATCCGGCGACCAGAGTAAATGTTTCACTGCAAAATAAGAAGGCAAATTTAGCCAAGCACCAATTTTTTGGGAATTATAATATTTACAAAATTTTAAATATTTAACAACATTTCCATCATTATATGGGCCAAAAACCACGAGTCTCATGAGTTATTCTCTAATTTTGACCACAACTACAGTAACCTATATCATTCGAGCCAACTAAGCCCAAAATGCAAAATCGCTTAAAATCGTTAATTTTTTATCAATTTTTTGTTGTTTATATAATTTTTCTTGGCTTTTCAAGCTGAATAGTTAAGGAATAAAATTTGACATTAATTTCCGAATGTACCGTTCATTCAAATACAAATCGGTAATTTCAGCCCTAAGAAGACCATGTTTGTTAGTGGACATCACGATGGATCCGTTATTCTATACAACTTTAGTACTAAATCACAGGTACGCTGAAATAATCATACAAACATTGTGAAAAATGTTCCATAGAATCTCAGATATAGTAAGCGCCAAGAGTAATGATGGAGTGTAAAGAATTCAACGCTCGTCTGATCCCCTTTTGCGAGCACCGCGCCAGCATCTGGCGGCTACTCTCCGTTCAATATTGTACGTTGCACGTACGCGAGTGCAATTTGCCTACAGGCGCGGTGTTAAAAATCGTATAAATACGCAATGACACTCCATTATTCATTTTGAATCGCACTATAACTGAACATTCTATGTATTACTTCAGACAATTCATTAGTAATCAACTTTCAAAGGAATCAATTCACTGGGAGAATCAACTTTTTTATATTTTCCACCTTTTATAATTCTTGTTTAGAACCGAATCTGTAGCCTTCAGATGGCTCCCTACTGCTTGGCATTTACAGCACATGGACTAGTCGTTGCCGGATCAGATAGAAGAATTGTTTCTTATACAGGTTAGTAAATTATGAAGGATTTCATAGAAATACAATTGTATTTGAATGTTTTACAAATTATTACGAGTGTTAGTAAAAGTTGAATGTATAGTCCGTTTCAAAACCTAGACTGCTAGCGCCGTTTGTATTTAGCGTGCCGCTACGACTGACTTCCCGTTCAAAAGTGCAATTTTACTCGGGCAAAATATCTCTTTCCCTTATAAAGCCGGTTATAGCGGCACGTTAACTACAAACGGCGCTTGCAGTCTAGGTTTTAAAATAGAATATAGAAGTTAATGAATTAGTGGTTGAAGAGCATAGATTCTGGTCGAAATTGAAAATTTTTGTCGTGAAGTCGTTTCACACCTCGGGGAAACGACTTCACGACATCAATGGTTTCATATACACTGTCTACACAAAGGACAGGGCTGCCTATAGGCCGGCGGGCGAATTTTGAAAATTGGACCTTGCCTGGCCTAGCCTGGGGTAGGCC
>JAQGAV010002347.1:0-16148 GCA_034691345.1 Phasmarhabditis papillosa
GAATTTCGCAATAGTGGGGCCTGGAGGGCCGGCCCGGGCCTGGAAGTTCAGATAAGAGGGCCGGCCCGGGCCGGCCCTTGCCACCCCTGCTGATTAATATACAAGTACTCCCGGTAAAGATACTAAAAACGCTATATAATAATTTTCTCAAACGACCTTCTTCTTTTTCTTTGACTGATTAGGTATATTTACGAAAACAGAAGACTTATATTTTACTTAGCATTCGTTCCGTTCTCTATTAAGAAGTATAAGAAAAATTTTAATAACCAAATAACGAAAGACAGGTGGTAACGTTACTTGTACATGTTGGAAAAGAAAAAGTCAATCTAAAGCGATAAGGGTACTCTACTATCCATTTATAATAATAGTGGTATGCACATGAATTTTTGCTATTATATCAAAACCAGATAGCATAGAAACATACTAGTTGCAAACAATGAAATTCAGTCACAGATAGGCAAAGTGTGCGACAAACCTAAGAAGGAGATTCCCTGGAGAACACATATTTCACTCGGGTTTATACTGAGGTTTCGGAATAGTTCGATGCAAATGTTCTTATTCTTAGCCTACCCTGCGTCTCTGACTCTAGTTGTGTATAATTTCTAGTGCGCAACAACACGGGGTTGCTAGTCAGCTGATGGCAATGTCCACTATCGTAGCCTGCACTTAGCTATAGTATATTGTTTTCGCTATCTATGCGGTGGTCAAGTTGTAAACTCTTGCTACCCTCCATCCATACGTAATTGAAGAAAACAATTTGTTGGATATCTGTAGATTCCTAACGTAGTCGTATTTGCTAACACTTCGGATACTCTACGACATGGACGTTGATATTCAGAAGAATGAAGACGATGGAATGGATGTCGACGTGGAAGTATCCAATTCGAACTCCATTTCTAGTGAATCTTCTACATCATCTTCCTTCGACCCTAATGTAGTTCGCAATATTTCAAATTATCGAGACTTTCGTCATTTGTTGGGTAAGAGAGTAGTATGAAACAAGGACATTCCCAAAAACAGTTTAGTATATAAAATTTACTTTGTCAGAATGGTCTTATATTGATTGGTTGTCTCGAGGCATCAATTTCTTTTTGTGGTCTTGATAATTGCCCCTTTTCTTTATTATTATACAACTCATTTTACAGCAGAATATAAGTAACATAAGTAAAGTAATGACGAAATATCGCTGATTTTCTTATTGCGTTCATCGTAGTGAACGCTGAGCGCGTATGAAAGGTTGTTGTCTACTATAGCAGAATCATATCATTATTAAACTGCGCTTCTGAATGGCTTTCCCTATAAGTAATGTATACTCATATGATGGTGAATTCTGCTTACGTAAGTGTTATTCCATGGTTGTTCATCATTGATTCCTTATTAACTCAGTAAATTTATATTTCTAGATTCTCGTGTCACCAATATTCTGGAGGGAATGCGTTCATCTGCTGAATTACGTCAAAACGAAGCAGTTCTAGAATTAGGAGAAATGCTTCTGATGGCAAATGAAGATAGCATACCATCCCAATTTCCCATTAGAGAAATCACTCATTTATTGATTGAACACCTCCAAAAAGAACATAACTTTGAACTGGTTTGCTTAATTTTAAGGTAAACATACATATATTTCCTAGATGCTGAATTCTGCTCGATGTTTAAGAAACTTGCTTGAAGCAATTCCTCGAGCCCAGCCTATAGTTATTGATGCAGTTCCATATCTACTCGAAAAGGTTTCGCTGCATTCTGGTATTTACTCAAGTGTTTTTTTTTTGCAGTTAAAACGTATAGAGTGTGTTGATGTGGCTGAGCAAGCTTTGTCTACACTGGAAGATTTATCTCGCAGAAACGCCAAAACCATACTCACCGCTGTATGTAAATGGTGCTAATTTCTCAATCTGTATACTTATAGGGTGGAATTGCTGCTTGCATCTCTCATGTCGATTTCTTTTCTATCGCATCACAGAGATTAGCATTTTCAATTGCTGCCAATTGTGCAACGCATTTCACGTCTGCTGATTTTCATCTTGTTCGTGAATCTCTACCAGATTTAACTGAAAGACTTCTTAATGGTAAATGGTATTCATATTAATCACAATGCATGTTATTTTTAGATGATAAGCGTTGCTTGGAGAGTGTATATCAGCTCTTCTGTCGTCTTGTTGATAATTTGAAGTCTCACCCCGACAAGCTGAAGGATGTAGCAGGAAACAATTACAGGTACAACACAACGATTGCGATGTCGATATTCTCTTATTTAAGATTACTGGCATTGGTTCAACAGCATTTGATGACACAACCTTGTCAATTAAGTAGCACTGTCTACTCCCAGGTGATTCGCATGGTTCGAACTTTGGCGTGCCGTTGTCCCGAAGTATCTGCTGCCTTAATTAGGATGGATTATCATACAACCATTAGAACACTGTTCACGGGGTCTACAGATGAGCGCAAAGTAGAAATCGTTGAGCGACCGCCGAATCAGTTACAGGACATGGTTTTACTTCTAGGGTTTGTTTCCTTATTGTCTAATCTAATATGTTGATTACAGGGAACTATTTCCTCGTCTACCGACAACTGGTATATTTGAAATTGATTCGGTTATTTCCAAAACATCACCTAATGGCAACGTTGATGCAGTATGGTACTGGCAAGATGAGAGAAACTCATTCCAAGCCTTTAAATCCTCTGATTCCAAAATTCTTGAACTTGCACAGGTAATAATAATTATCAATACTTAGTTTTTTGTTTTTTCTTACAGGCGCACGGTCAGGCATACCATGATTTGACAATCGGGATGTTTGTATATCGAATCGATTTGCGTGAAATGAATCAAAGAAATTTGTCTACAGGCGCGGTACGCACAGTGAGACGGGTTCTGAATCCCAACCCGAGAGGTAGAATAAACTGTTTGTTATTTATCCGTCTCGTATTTTAGCCAAGGTTACTGAGGAAGATGGGAGGCTCACTCTTTTGCAGTTGGAACCTGACCTCTTCGAGCAAGTGTTATCTTCTGTATTTCCAGTTCTCGTATCAATTGATGGAAGTTCGGTACGGAATTATAGCTTGATCATTATAATGATCGACTTACAGTCAGGTGCCGCTCTACGTTACGACTGCCTTAGGGTTATGTTGCGTATGATCACCCCTATGCCGGCTGCTGTATTGCGAAAAGTTTTGGCGGATCTACCTCTTTCCGGTCACATTGCATCCGCACTAGCAAGTCCTCGAAGCCGTGACTTGTCCATTGTTATCGCAGCTCTGCAAGTAGTACATATTTTACTGGAGGTTCCTTTATTTCTTCCGTCTGCAATGCTATTTTAATTTAGAAATTATCTGATATTTATGCCCCACTGTTTCGCAAGGAAGGTGTTGTGCACGAAGTACAGAAACTATCTGCAATTAGAATCGAAAGTAGCAAATCAGCTCCATGTAGCGGGAGTAGCACTCCTTCACAGGTACATCTCCATCCTTAAAAATTACTTTGTACACTTAGAATTGTTTTAGAATGATAACGCGCGAATGACTCGCTCACTTCGAAGAGCTGCTGCGGCAGCAGTCGTTTCTCCTAATCCGCAGGAAGATCAATCGAGTTCTACCAAATCAAAAGAAAAGGAAAGTCGCAGTAGAAAAAGAAACAGCCCAGAGAGGTTTTTGAGTGATTTGAAAACTATTCTTAATCTAATATATTTTCAGTAGCCCCGTAGCAAAGAAGGAAAAAGATACTCGCAGAAAGTCTTCCGGCCTGTTGTCGAATATAAGATTCCCGGGGATTGGAGGGCATCGTGCTGGTCCATCTGCGCCATCGCCTTCTACCCCACCTCTGTCGAACCCCTCAACTGCAGCGGAGATTTCGCAACCTGGTTAGCCTCGATACATTTGTTTACTTCTTTCGATCCAAGGATTCCTGCAATACAGCAGTAGAAAAATTTTCAGGTCCCTCGAGTTCATCATTTGCTCCACCTACTGATACTGAAGCCACCGTTTCTCAACTAATTGTTCAAGGATCATTATCATCGGCAATTAGAGAAAAGTACCGAGCATGGATTAAAAAAGAAGGTATATATGTTCTTAGTCGTTTTGTCTACTTATTTTTCAGCCGAGGTACTCTTGAAAACGTTCTTGAGTGATTCTGGAATAAGTGGCTCAGTTATTGATACCCTCTCATGGGTAGCCGATCAGCTACAGATTAGAAACAATGATGTCGGAACGACTCCACTGACTCAGCTACATGATATTCTTCTGAAGGTAAGTAAATCGTTTATTATGAATGTTATTACAAGTTGATTAGGACTCGGTTAGTGCATTTGAATTGACCCATTCTGGAGTCATAGCAGCTCTGCACACTTATCTAAGCCTGGAGGACGAAACACTACAACCACCACGTAAACTGCGTCTGAAAAGATTTGCTGCCGTATTTCTTTGTCTAACAGTATGCTATCGTAATTAATTATAGTACTTACATGTATTTCAGCCTGATAATCTGAGACCCTCAGATGCTAACGGTTGTTTTGAGGTTTTCGAATCGCTCGTTTCCAAAACTTTAGCCTCCGTAGCTCAGTTAGAACAGTTCCAGGTTAAGGTTTGTTGTTACAGTTAATAATCGCACAAATGTGTATCCTAGGTGAATGATATGGGAGGTGTTTCCACTGGAACTAGCAATGGATGTCTTCGTGGGGCACAGGCTTTGCGTTTCTTCCAGAATCACCAGATTAAAGTATTTTTTTTTTAGAATAAAAGTTGCAATGTTTACTTTTAGTGTTCTCTCAGGCGTCATCCTAATTGTAAAGATTTAAAAGATTATCAACGCAATGGAGGAAGTACTATTAAAGTAAGTTCCATATCTCACTATATCATTACTTTCAACTAGGTTGATCCCTTCACTTCCATATCTTCGATTGAGCGGTATTTGATGGACAAAGGAATAAATCGCTTAAAGTCTGAAGACTCCAGTGGTGATGACATTAGTGATGAAGAGGTATGCTAAATTTATGATTTCTAATGTCATTTTCTTTTAAGGATGCAATTAACACCACCGGCAGCGTTTCTGACGAAAAGAGAATTGAAATTTTATTGGGCGATACACCCCTTCCTAGTCAGATGAGTGTATTACAAGCTCTCAGGCAGTATCTACCTATGTCATCGTTGGACACTGATGAAAGTGTTGCTACTAACATGTGGATGACAACGCATGTTCTATTTTACCGCTCTACTGACAGAAGCAATGCTGATATGCAAATTTCTGCGCCCCAAGCGTCAAGTGCCACCTTGCACCCCATTGCAAAAGAAAAGAAACACAAGATTAGTGATAAACTCTGGCTAGGTATAAATAGTTTACTTGCTTATTTATGAGTTCGTTTTATCAATTAGAAGGTGAAGTGGAACCAGCTGATTCTCCGTTATGGTCCTATCTTGGAATGTCGCTATCAAAGCCAGTGGACGATCCGTCAGTGCCCTCTCTGCTCCTGCTTCGTTCCCTCTTTGGGCTAAATAAATATTGGTTTGGGCTTTTCGATGACGAAGAGTTGCCTCCGACCACATTCAAGGCTTTGCTTCATGCAAGGTTTGGGATATTAATAAACATGTAATCGTTGCATTTATTTAAGTGTCTTCCACTCTCCCAAGCTCACTGCGAAATTGCAGAGACAGATGTCTGATTTCATCTCAGTAGCCACTCAACAAATTCCTGTCTGGGCCACAGATTTAGTAAAAGCAGTGTAAGTTTTTGAAATGTCACAGTGTTTGTACTGCTTGCTTTAGTCCATTTTTATTCGCGTTCTCGTTACGGCGAACTGTTGTTTATTCCACATCATTTGGAAGAGATAGAGCACTGATGCACTTGGTATCACAGACTGAAGGCTCACAAGGTTTTACAACATAATTAATAAGGCTTATTTGATTTTAATAGGTGAAGGAGAAGCAGGACGACTTACTCCTCGTTTAGAGAGAAGAAAGATCGTAGTCAAACGTGACGATTTGATGAAGACTTCGGAGTCCGCATTGGCTAGTTCGGCTAGCTCTCGGTTTGTCATCTACCTAAATTTTTACAATACTGACCATTTTAAGAGCTGTATTGGAAGCCAGTTTCGAAGGTGAAGCTGGTACTGGATTTGGGCCTACATTAGAATTCTATTCTACACTCTCGCGCGAAATGCAAAATGTTGAACACAAAATGTGGCACGGAGTTTCTCAGAAGGAAATAAAAGAAGGTTGGTTGTTGATCCTTGCGTCCAAGTAGTAAAGTAATTTAAGATGGTACATCCATTGAATATACTGTCTCTGGACATGGCTTGTATCCTTCTCCTTATCCACATTCACAAAGAAAAGATCTTGCAAAAATGAAAAAATTCGAGGTATGAATTGTTATTATTCAATATGTGAAGGATGCCTTTAGCTTCTTGGTCGGTTGATGGGCCAAGCGCTTGTGGACTGTCGAATGTTGGACCTTCCTCTATCGCCGGTGTTTTTGCATTGGCTGGTTGCGGATCCTTCCCATCTGGGTGTGCCCCATATGGAACTACTTGACCCTCAGATGTACTCAAGTCTGAGAAGCATCGTGCAATTGGATTCTGATAGTTTCGATGACTTGGAGCAGTATTTCACAATGCCAGGGAACGAACAGTTTGAATTAATGAAGGGCGGAAGAAATAAGAAAGTTACGAAGGAGACGGCTGTTAAATATCTGAATCTTGTATCTTGGTGGAGACTAGCTGAGGGTGTATGGAGGGAGATGGAAGCTGTCAAAAAGGGCTTTTCGCAGGTAGACTATAATCAGAAGTATGATGATAATTAATTTAGGTGGTTGACCCTACGTATCTTTCGTTATTCGAACCTGAGGAACTGGATCAATTATTCTGTGGTTGTTCTGATGGAGGAGAAAAAGTATGGGGAGTAGCAGCAATTGCACAGGCAATCAAGCCCGATCATGGGTAATTAAATAACCGCAATTCCTACCTTAACATTGTTTATAGGTACACTCATGATTCAGAACAAGTTCGTTGGTTGGTGCAAATGCTTTCTTCATTCAGTCTTGAGGATCAGCGTCGATTTGTTCAATTTGTTACTGGAAGCCCACGGTAATTACTTCAGTTATTTCAAATTATTATAATCTGATTCAGTCTACCTGTCGGTGGATTCAAAGCTCTCAATCCTCCCCTCACTGTTGTTCGCAAGACTGCATCTTATGGTTCTGGTGATGAGGAACTGCCTTCGGCTATGACTTGTTATAACTATCTGAAGGTACTAAATATTAAAAAAATGTATACAAGTGTTTACTTTTAGATTCCTGCCTACTCGAGTTATGAGGTTTTCCAGGAGAGATTCAGTGTAGCTTTGCAATTCATATATTCCTTCCATCTCACTTAAATTTATATTGAATGTTTTATGCCGTCATTTGTAAAAATGTGATCAATTTTAATCTCTAGTTTTGTCATGAGCTGCATTGTAGTCCGAGAATAGTTTAGAAAGTTCCCAAATTTCTATAGTCAACGTAGTATAGGGTTTTCTATTTGGAACACTTTGTTTTACCTCGTTTGTAAGCATCCACTGCTCTCCATGCGGGTTACTTCACCATCTAATAGAGCTCGGGTATTCTTCTGATGTTGTATTTATTTTCTTTCTTTCCTTTATTTTCCACTTACTAAAATCTAGGCAGGTCTTCACTAAAGTGACTTGTATTACTTCATCATCAAAAGTGCTAAGTTCTTGTCTCCAATTTTTAGCCTATTGGGTGGTCTTGCCTACTACTCGCTTTGTTTTCTACAATTTTGCTTGATTTTTTCCTATTGCAAATAATTGTTTTATTGGGGTTTCCATCTTTTTATTCCCTTTAATGTATGATGGTTTTTTTGTAGTCACATACTTATAGTAATCCACCTCTTCTTTTTTGTTCTTTCCCATGTGTATAGTATACATTAGTGCTTTTGAAAATAAATATTGTTGCTGTTATAGTGTCATAATGTAATCCCCAGGAAACACTTTGATTTCACGACCAAATAATTCGCGGTTTCCGGATAAAAGTTTTATCTTTAGAGTTTGCAGGACTACAATTTCAGTCGTCTATTGGGTTATAACATAGTTGATTCAGGTTATTGGGCCGATGTTGGATCCACGTGGATGTCCTTTTTGTATCATTTAGGTTAGCTGAGTGTGCGAGATGATTGTCAAGGTCAGACCAGACATCAATCGATCTCGTACCGTCAGTCGCTCATTCCATAATTGCACTCACAGACTTTTTTTCTTAGCAAATATAGCATTGTTATAAACGTGTACAAGCTAACAAATTAATGTACCACCAACTTATAAGAACAATTTTGATACCCTCGAAGAATAGACCAGGGACTCTATGCAAGTGCCCTCAAAATAGTTCCGTTTTCAACGGTTCTGTTTTCTGGGATTCCCCTAAACTATAACGCAAATACTGCAATAAATATTCTTATGAATCTGAAAATATACAACAATGACTCTATAAATTATTGTATGTTTCTCATGAAAGTAGTTATAAAATATATATACTTTGGCACTTGATATCGCGATGAAATCTGTCTAACGCATTTTCTCACTGTAATGTTGTGATTCATTCGGGAAAGTTTTTTATTACGGCACTTTAAAGTCAGGTCAGAAGAATTTCTGCATTATTTTGCCGACGTTGATGACGGAAAGCTTATTTGTGTCAACACCCCAGCAGCGAAACTATATATATGAGCATAATATAACTTTTCCTGCTACCTCTGAAAAGCCATAAAGGTGAAGTTGGTTCACTCGCCCGCGAACTATCGCCAAATGTGTCTTTTGGGTAGTTTTTACAGCGAGCTGTCGTTTTCATTCAATCTGGGAAAGTTACCTTTAGCCGTTTATTTAGTTTGTGAGTTTGTACTCCAATGATTGAACCCCTATGATGGGGAGATTTAGTTGGTGCAATGACCCGTTACGTTCCCATTGGTAGCTACCAGATGCCCACAACACATTCTCCCCTGAACAAGTCAAGTGTTCTCTCTATGGTGTAAACTGTTTTGCCAATCTTGCATATTCTCATACTGAAGGTGTTGCTTTAGTTCAGTGGTTTAAATCAGATATAAAGTTGCACTAAATGATTAACACAGATCTAATGTATCTGGCCAAAGCTTTCAGGACAGAATGAACCCCCTTCATAATTGAACTTACTGGTTGCACAATTTTCTTGTAATAATCACACCCTCGCAAATATGTTTTTACTTGTTATACTTTATTTCTCCCAGCTGGACGTGACTTCCTAAGAACATTCTTTAATTTCAGGGCTTAGCCATGTTAACACGGTTGCTACTGACGTTAGACGCAGTTGTGAGTGGCGTCATTTCTCTATTCATATTCTTCCAACCACACGTAGTAGGAGACTTTGTGTTTGTAGGTTTTAGGAGGTTTATGTTTTATTGATTCTAAAACGGGATTACAAAGTCTTTGCCGCATATGAAGAAGTTCTTTCTGTGTACTTTCTGTGTATTGTTACAAGAACTACAGAAAGACAATCTCGGGGAGAATGTAGTCGTTGCTCCCTCTAAAGTAGGTAAATGTTTGTGTTGTTTGGGATGAATGTTAAAACTCGGCATTCCTGCTACTCCGTTATTCTGGTTATTTCGTACGTTTTAGGAAGCATTGTGGATAAACGAGTAATTTCTCTTGCATTTTATGTTAGATAAGAGTGTAAGCAGCACGCCCTTTCGATTGACATAACCTTCATAAAAACAAGTTATCTTGCTAACAATCTCCGCGGACTGTAGCAAACAAAAACGACTAGACCACAATCAGATGGGAAAGAACATCTGAATTGCTAGTGGAAGGTCACAACAGTTAGGACTGGCTAAGATATTGCTTATTTTGTCCACACATGGACTACCTATTTCGAGGGTGCAACTAGGTAAAAAGTCTATCCCATAATACACTGGGTCCTGCGTTTTAGGGGTAGAGCAATTAAACCCCATAGAGCTGGGGGTGCGTGCAGATTTAATACGAAGTTACACATCTCATTAAATCCAATTACATTAAACGTTTACTCGGTTAGGGTAGAAAAGTGATGAAAGTCTTTCCAAATTAATTTTGAAAGATTTTGCCCTAGAATAATCGGACCCAGCCAGTAACACACGCCACTTACGCTGTTCGGTTGGGCAGGTAGGTTTCCAATTTTTTCCTTGGCAGGCTGCCAGAGTCCGTCATTTGGCATGTTTGGCGTTTGAAACTTTATTTTCTCTATGAAAACACAAATTTTTGAGGAAATTTTTTTTATAGATTATGCACTAGGGACGGAGCAAAAACATATTCGAAAAAGCAATTATAGAAAAAACGGTACTATGTGCAATATAAAGACATAAATACTCTAACGGTCCTTAATCAGAGAAATATTATTTTTAAGCTACTATTTCTTTCTTGAATATGTTCTGCTCCGTCCCGAGTACATAATCTATAAAAAATTTTCCCAAAAAATTGCTTCTTCGTAGCGAAAATGTTATTTTCAAACGCAAACATGCCAAATGACGGATTTGCTGGAAGCCTGTCAGGCAAAAATTGGCAACCTGCCCACCTTAACGAAATGTATGGACTGTAAGTGCCGTGAAGATATAAAATCAAAAAGTGATGAGTTTTATAGTTTATATTATTAGAACAAGGAGACGGATGGCGTTCATTGGCATTTGATTCGTTGCGTTGGAGCGCAGCTTCTAGCTGGAGCGTACATCTCATTTCGATTCCGAAATGAGTCAACGCAAACTCACACTGCCTGTCATCTTCTAAAAATTGTGGTAAGTTAAAGTTGTAAATCATAAAATTCTTAATCTAAACAGTAATTGTCAAGGCTTAAAAAAGCCGGGTCAGACCATCTTAGTCACAGCCAGGTAGACCTGATTAATCTCAAATGGTAACATTCAAATCGTAGGTAAAACCAGGTACTCAGTATTTGCAATTTTAGCCCTCTATGTTAACAATGCTAGTGTGCTTTCAAAGTAGATCTATGACTCCAGAGCTGATTGACTTGAAGGTTAGTTTAATATACAGATAAGAACCGATGTATTAGCTAAGTAACCCGAGACTCTGGTCCCGAGTGAGGTGGGCCAGGAAGAGCCAAAATTCAAAATCATCTAAACTCATATTATTTGATATTTACATAATATTTAATAACTTTCCAAGCTGAACAATATAGAAAAATAAAATTAGAAACAAAATTTCGAGTGTAGAAGAACTTTAATAAGATCTGGCGCAACGAAAGCTAACAATAAGCTTTCAGCTCAAAAACCAAACCTAACCGTAGAAACCATATCCCAAATACGATCCTGAACGCTTTAGCAATAACAGCTCAAACTTTTCTTGGAATGTGATTTAAAAACTTGTACATAATTTCGTAAAAAATAGATACTTTTAGTATATTCAAGTCGTTATCTATGTCTCTGCAGCCACTCTGTTAATTCACACGGTCTTCTTGTTAGCCAACGGATGGCACATCGGTAAGCTCATCTTTTTCAACAATCATTAGGAAGACAAGGACCTGCCTTTTATTGTTATCGGAACTTTCTGGTAGATTGCACTTTTCCCAGTGAGATCAACGGGCTCTGAAAAGCAAGCTGATTCGGAACTACACTTAAAAATTTCTTGTAAAGTTTAATGTTTAAATCGATAGAGCTAGTAATACTGAGTTGAAATATGTAGGTGTAATTTTTTTACGATCATTTTGGAGTCGAGTTATGATCGTTTAAAAATACAGCCACCCTGCGCTTAGGTTAGAATGGAGGCGGAGTCCAGCTCGAGCTGGAACCTTTGCATAAAAACGCCAATTGTCTATATATCGTGAAATAAATGGAAAATTAAAAATCTAAAAACATTTCTACCATTATCTGAGCCGAAAACCATGAATCTCATGTGTAGTTTTCTAAATTGTGATCACTTTATATAGTTTCTTCATTTTTCATCAAGTTTTTTGTATATCATTTTTCTTGACTTTTCAACCTGATTACTTTAAAACAATAAAATTTGAAATAAAATTTTGAGTATACCGTGCCTTTAACTTGTTTTCTGCTCAGGAATGCAGGGACTACCTAACAACCGTGTTGGAGACAGTCTTTATCAACTTGATGCTATTACTTGTATTGCTGTAGGAGCAGCATGGATAACTTTCCCCAACTGGCTTCTGCATAGACAGGTTAGATATAAAGGCCACTCTCTGCTAACTATTCTAAACAACATATACTAAAACTCTAAACCCGGAACTTTGTTCAAGAGTTTAGACCAGCAGCTGCTTTTTGTTAAACAATTTCTAATGCAGAAGATTAGATTAGCTGAGCCATTTTAGGTAGTTGTATCTCTTGACGACAGTCATGCTCTTTGTGGTAGAATGATGGGAGTTCTGTTTATCTCTTCTTATTTGGTAAGCAAAGGTTTTGTGAAATTGAATCGAAGCTGGTATGGTAAATATATCAGCCAAAGTATGCAGCTTAGGAATACACAGAATACATTAAAACACACTGTAAAAGTTTATTCCGCTAAAAATTTTAGCCTAAAATGCCACATTATAAGTAATAAATTAAGTCAATTCATGTATAGTTGCAGCTAACTGAAAATAAAGACTGAAACATTGAAAAAAAGCTAATTGAGAAACTTGAAAGCACGGTACACTCGAAATTTTGTTCTTTTTTATTATTCTATGTTATTCAGCTTATAAAGTTATTCACAAATATAACAAAGAAGATGAAGAAAAATGAAAGATTTCTTATGATATTTCATTTTGGTTCTACGAAGTTGGGTTACTGTAGCCTGTTTGGACATAAAACGGCTAAACAACATATTTTCGATAAGAATTTTACACATTTATCTAGATATGTGGATTATCACCAAAGAAAAGGATAAAAATGTTTTTTGAGTGGACCGTGCCTTGAAACATTTTTACCATTTTCTTTGGTGACAATCCACGTTAGCGAACAATTTTGCAAATTTCGTATTGCAAATATCTTTTTTAACCATTTATGTCCAAACAGGCTACAGTAACCCAACTTAGGAGAAAAATGATATATCATATAAAATCTTTAATTTTCTTTGTTATTTAGATATTTGTGAATGACTTTTTAAGATGAATAACATATGATAATAAAAATAACAACAAAATTTCGAATATACCGTGCCTTTGATAAGTACTTTCTTCGTTTTATAGGTCTCATCGCACGCTCTTCATTGGATAAATAGAGATCACCGATTTGTGGCCGTAAGCAGTCGTGTTGTGGTCAGTTTAAGGAAACAAATAGAATTTACTAATAATCTAAAAACAACGGATAATCCCGTTAGTCACCAAAATATGGATATATTATCGTAAAATTGCTCATATTTCATCATCTTTTGTTAATTATATAATTTTTCTAAAGTTTAAAGCTAATTACATTAAAACAAAACATTGTTTAATTTTCGAATATATTGTGTTTTTAAACCCAGGTGACTGAAGTTCCATCACTTTAATTTCTAAACCTGTATGTTTTCAGTGCTGTGCTGGAATCCTTTCCGCTCAGTTGTGGTCTCAACACGCTTACCACCGTGACTGGAGTGATAATCATTGGGTCGGAATCACTCTTTTCTCTACCTGGACCGTCATTTCACTAATCTACAGTTCTTATTTATTCTTCTCAACACGTACTAATGAGAAAAAGTCCAAAAGAACGTGATCTGCCGAGATTAGTCATAATTGGTTTATGTAATGAACATTGAATTTGAATAAAGAAATCATAAATATATTGCCATAAACATGATCACTATTACATTTTACCGGGACGGCCGTGTCTTCTAATAAAAACTTACTCTTTTGAGTAATCTAAGCCATCAGTCGTAGTTCCTTTTCTGATACCCTGCACCCTCATCGGCAGACTAATGTAGGGATTATTTCTCAAAATAGACTTAAACTTCCACTAATCCAGCATATGAACTAAAAACAAATTGATTCCACAAAATTAGCTTTTGGTAAGTAAAAAAAACAGCAGTGAATGTCGAACAAGAATTAGATAGATGTTTATCGGACATTCGCATATCGATCCCAATGGAATATCCTCGCGACAGTTTTTATTATGAATGAGGCAGGGAACTTCAATGAAAAACCAGTATTTCTATACGGATCAATAACACGTGTTCTGAAATTACCTATCCCCATATACGAGGGATTAAAAACATTAGTCGAAACTACTCGGATATAGATCAGACATTTTCCCAATTTACTCTCTGTAAGCTACTTATATGTTATTTTTGATATTCGTTGCTTTGCAAACAGCATTTTTATTTGACTATGCTCACTCGGTGGAATCTAATCTAGGTAAGCGAAGAGAATCAGTTGAATTCAACTCCCATAATGGAAGGGAAAGTCAGAAAATAACTAAATACCCAGTAAATAGAAAAAGTACAAAGCTAACCACTTCCTGTTGTTCGAAATATTTTATGTAGTTGCTCTTTCTAGAGAAGGAGGAACTATTTTGCACATTGTTGTCCTTATTCGATCGCTACGTAAATTCCACGGAAGATGTCCTCAATGAAGCGAAACTGGTAAGCAACAAATCCGTTGGAATACTTTCCTCGTTCTACTGCACTAAGGGTCTTTGTAACATTTTGTTCTAACGTCGGAAAACAACGAAAAAATATATTGAAATGGGTTGTAAATTATGAACTGTGGTAAACAGTGTAAACGTAAAATTGGTGCCGTGCACAATCGAACACTGAATGGAGCATATGTGCCGTTGTCTAGATTTCCGATAAACTAATGTATATATTTGATGCATTTAGCATATTTCTACTTTACTTCTTTAGATAGGCAACTTTCTCATAGACAGCTGGAACGACCCTGAAGAGTCCAGACAAGAGTTCTACACTCTCATAGTAAGAAAACCAGAGGCAGAAAAGGTAACATTACAAATAATGGATTACAGTTTAGCATAGGCAAAAATGACCAAGGAATTCGACGACGCTATCGGAAAATTAACATCCACCCACAAGCAACTAACTACACATTCTGTGGATGTATGTAGATCAACACACACCCCTTAACATGGTTTATTAGGTACGCCAAGCCTTCGACTCAACAATGGCACTATTCACAAACTCACATTTTCTGCGTCTTAATAAAGACGACAAGATCAAGGGGGTAAACCTTCACAGCACTTATCGAATACACAATTCTTGCAGGTACAAAGGGAGCTAGAGTCGTTTCATCTCACTACACAGCAGACCACATTTCTACTGCCAGTGCAATCATCCTGCAACAAGAAGAACGAGAAGAACCAAACCCAGAAATTAAGTAAACCAATATAAACAAGAGCTTTATTACAGAAAAATGACAAACTAACAAAATAAAAATGAGAACCAGTAAGAAACTGAACAAACGCAAAAAGAAAAATAATGTACAGTTTGAAATAAAACGAGGTGTAGATTACTTCTGAGCGGGCATTATAGGGATGACTCTTCCCTTGACTGGCTTGTCTCCAAGCTTTTTCGCTTCGATGGTAAGCTGGCCGCCAGCAGAGATCTCAGAATTGATCTGAGCTTCGTCAACGTCTTCAGGCAGTGTCCACTTGCGAACAAAGCTTCTGCAAAAAACTAGTTGGAAATGTCTAGAAACATGTGTAGAATAACCCCACTCACCAAACACGACGGTGCATGACAGGCCCACACTACGGCAAAGATCTATCTCTGCATAGCAAAGTGCACATTTTGCAAGCAATGAGTGGCCAACGGTATATACCCTAGCAACAACATACCTCTGCATGTAGCCATTAGCAGATTTCTCCTCCTGATTTCCCTCGATGCTGAGAACGCGATCTTCGACGTTGACCTTCAGATTCTCAGGACGGAAGTGGCTGACATCCAAGGACACAGCAAATCTCTCGACGTCATCGACAACCTGAACCAAAAAATAACTGAGACAATAGAGCATTATTCCATAAAAGAAGCGTAACTCAGCAGCCAACAACTACTTAAAGGTACCTAGACATGGGTTTTCGATAAATCACAAAAATCGAGTAAAAGTTGATTTTTTTATCAAAATCAAACCTTTTCCATAATGTAAACATTTTTTATTAGTAATTCGACTACGCTGATTCTGATGGAAAAAACAGTTTTTCTAAATTTGCTCTATGTAATGAAATATAGTGCAAAATGGCGTTTTTTGTTCCAAC
>JAQGAV010002348.1:0-16145 GCA_034691345.1 Phasmarhabditis papillosa
TCTTCCGATCTCCCCCCCCCCCCCCGCAAATATACCTCCTGAGAGAATATTACAGAATAATGTTAGCAAAAATAAAGCACATTTTGAAAATACAATCATAAATTTGATGGGATGATTAGTTTTATTATATGTTGGAGCAGAGGTGTTGAACGAATCTTCATTCAATTCTAGTTCTCGAAAATATTTAACAGAACCTCACACTTTTAAAAAGACTGTTTCTTTTTCTTGTAAGTTTGACTATTATCCCTAAAACATTTGAATATCTTTAGATTAAAGATGTTAGTCTATAACAACCAGTTTTGTCCCAACAAGCAACCTCTAATCTTATACAGTTACGCTATAGAAAACCAGTTTCTTATTAGCTTTTGTTAAACGCATTCGGTTTTACGACTTTTGTAAACATTTATATAAAATAGCACTGAAAGTAGGCTAGAGTTCAGTTAGCTTGGTTGTTTTATTAAAGTGATGAACATATTCGTATACAATTTTGTTGTAAATTAGAGCCTTTTTATGAAAATGCGCATGCACAGTGCATTGTATGGTTTCATGCAAAGGTTTCTCTGGAGAATATAGTTAATTTTAAAAGGTAGACAGCGAACACGGGAGTAATTCAGAGTCAGGAGCTTACAACAGTCCGTAAGACCTTACAAAAAAAGTCCGAAAAAAGTGTCTGTTTCCCTTCAGAACCTCACACCTCTCCAAATTTCACGGTGTTTCGGTTGGCTCTTAAGTGGTCACCAAGCAAACAGGGACAGTCAACTGCGTTATAGCAAGACAGAGTTTTATATTCCCCTTATTCAACGGTGTACTCATTATTCGTAGTTCATTGGTACAATTGTTAGCTCACTTTGTTCACCATCTATATATTTAGTAATATAGTCTATTTAGCTAATATTCCTTACGGACTATGCTCCAGCGGGCAATCTATACATTATACGCTTTGCGCAGAACAAAATTGCGTATAATTTGAATTATTGTCGGCTCTATACGTATGCATAACATATTAATAAATAACATACATATGAAAGTTAGTAATTGGATTTATACATATGCTTTATGAGCTTATGGCTAGTAGGGCTTCGTACGCAACTTTTAGTTTGGTTAAAACAACTTTTGATTTAAGTTTTATTTAGTTTTTGTGAAGATACTTGGTGAAAAAAAATATATTAACCTTATAACATTTACAACACTTTATTATGCATACTTGACAGTGTTCTTCTGTTGAAACGGGATTTAACACATACGTATATAAGTATATGTATTAATAAACATTAAATTCTTTCAACTAATCTTCTTTCAAATTCGTTATAGATATTTTCACAAGATAATATCCCTCGTATACATTTTTCCCTTCTAATGAGCTCGCATAGTAACATAGTACCATTCCCTGGAGACTTAGCCTTCATGTGAGGATCCCTAAAGGCTAAAATCTTACGAACGACTCCGCATGCTTGATAGATTTAGATGCGAAAGTGTGATAAAGCAACGAATTGGCAAATTCGGGAGCAATGAAGCTATATATAGTCTGTAGTGAACACTTTAAACTTTGAGTTTATGAATTTTGGAAAATGTTATATTTTAGAATAGGCTATGTATTCGGCCCTGTGTTATAGTTTTAAAATAGTGCTTCTTTACTTTTTATATAATCTTTCCATATATAAATGCTATACTAAACTTATCAAATTTAATAAAACACTAAAGTAAAGTCAAAAGTAATACAAATATGTCACGAGACTATAAAGTTAATTCGCATTAGTAATATTTTGACATTTTAAATAAACTAATATAATATTATGTTTTATATATAATAATATTACAACATTAACTTTGCTATAGTTCAATATTAAGAATTAAGATGAATCAGAAACTATGTCAAAGTTTACATTTTTGAAAAAAACTTGTAGCCTATTCAAACTATACCACAGTTCTCGAAACCAAAACATAGACTTTAGAGGCAGCATTTCAAATATATAGTTAATTCACAACCTCGCTATAGTTCATTATAAAAGATGAACCCTGATAAAAAAGAAGAAGACCTGGAGAATCCCCCCCCCCCTAACATTTTCACACTCCTCCCCCATATTTTCTTACCTAGTTATACTAAACTATTTACTTATTATTGCTTAAACCTATTTTACTAAATTTGTTTTCTCTCGAAGTTTCTTGAGTCGGAAAATGTTCATGCGCTCGCTCATAACATCGTACAACAGTTGTTGTTGAGTTTATTGTTTTCTATTTTCCCAATATTTTCGCTGTGTACACAAGTTTCCTGTCTCTTTTTGCCTTTTCCTTGAAAACATATATATAATAGTTATAGATTGCAAATATGCAAAGTATGAACGTTTGAGGGGCACAAAGACGTTCCAGCTTGTTTGGTTTTTCTTTCAGTATAACAGTCTCTCATGTAACTTGTTTAGCAGCTCGACTTAATTTAGTTAAAATCAGCTTCAGTAACAATAGACACTGTATAAATCAAAACTGATTAATTGTGTCCGTATAATATTGTTATAGTTATTAAGTATGTATAACCGAATTAAGATGCTGAAGCTATAATTCTGTATAGAATTCGCCTAAGCTGCCTAAATAGGCTATTTCACTGCCTGGCGGGGCCGCTGCGTGGCGGAATGGAATGCGGCGGCGCGGAAAAACAGTCAACGCGGCTGTTTTTATTTGCAGCGCAGTGTCATGAACGTGTTCCGTCCTGCCCAGTCCCCCCCCCTTTAGTTATGAATCCTACAATGATATATATGTATTTTTATAGAAGAATATTGTTCGCTTTGTGAAAAAGCCGCGCCGCAATATTGCCTTTCTTATAGAATTTTCAGTGCCTAAAACTTGTAAAGGAGGCAATTTAGAAGCGGAAAATTACCAAATTCAATTACAATAGATAGTTTTAATAGGTTTTTGATTATATTTTCGACTCGAAGCTAATGAAGCCGATATTTAAATTGAGAGTTGACAAGAAATTATTTCGTTGCTGCAGTGTTCTGAAGATCTCCAATTCAGAAAATATGAAAGTAACACTTGCCTATAGAACTACCGGCCTACATTTTGGAATAAACTATATTTAGACCTTTAACATTCCTCTAAAGCATCAAAACAAGCCGACTTCAATACGAACGCTCCGCCCCCTACTAGATTTCTGTCTCTGCTCCATATTCTCCCAATTACTCTCTCGCCCTTGAATCAGCTGAGAGCGGGCCCCTTTCGCCCACAAAATGCTAGTATTTGGCAAGAATTGCGCCGATTGGCCATTCTATATAGTAAAGTTACCGAGGGACTCTAGAAATTAATATTCATTTTTATATTTGCATGTATTTTTAAAAAATGTTAGTATCAAGTTCATTTTGCGGGTTTTCTCGTGGTTTTATGATTTGCAACGGACTTTATATATTTATCCATGTATTATAAAAGTTTATTATTGAAACTAGCCATTTATATAACAATGATCCAAAGGCTTGCGGTAACTTATAAATAAACCAGTTCCATTCTATTTTCTTTAATTCTGATAGTATATATAATAATATTATATTTATTGTTTACTAGACAAATTAATTGTCTTTTCTTCTCTCTTCTTCTCTATTATATATCTTCTTTATTACAAACTTGTTATTGCAGATTCAGTCTCCGAGAAGTGACAGCCTCTTCCTATATACCAGTTGTTACTGCTTTACTCTCAAAGGGCATGCCTTTTGCCAGTAGTTTGGCTAGTAGCACATTCTGTCTCAGACTTACTTTGTTTTTGTTAAATTCGTTTGAACTGACAAGTCGATCATGGATAACTTGAAGGCAATAGAATGAATGGTTAGGATGCACTGCGTTCCGTATTCAAAGTACTAAAGATATAAAGGTTCTTAGTAAGCCCAAAAAACTTTTCCAATTTGCACCCAAAAAATTCAAAGCATCCAATTCGCGCAACAGAAATTTTCAAAGTGTTTACGTAAAATGACGATGCGGTGTTGAAAATGCGTAAATCCCCGCCGACAATGGCGCCCAGCATTTTCAACAGCGCTGGCTGCGTATCTGTGATCCATAAGCTATTTCAGTTGTTTACAAGAAGAAAAGAAAGTATTTGGAGAGAAGGGATAGCCAATAGTTTAGTGAAAAGTTGCCGTTGTAGAGGTTGTTCAATGGTTTTACAATGTATTTAGTTCCTTAGAATACTATTGAAATACAACTATTTTCTTTTCTTTGGTCCGCTCGAGGTTCGGTCATTCAATCCGGAATTTTCTTAAGAGAATGGCTCAACTTGCCGTTACTGAGTGCAATAGATATAGCGAAGACAGCGTTGCCTTCTAACGTTTTGTGCAGCAACCAGGTTCTATTCAAAACTTATGTTTAGAAGCGGAAAGGTTCCCCTTCACGTAGGTGACATATTATGATCTAAAACTCATCTGCTAACTTTTCCTATTTCAACTTCATCTGATATTAAAATAGTTTTTGAAGTTTCCTTATAAAAATATGTGTAACTTCCCATAACATTCCCTAAAACAGGACGTTTTTGGCCGTTGCTAGCAATAAAGCTTGTATATATTTGTTTGCTGTACGAGTCTTAGTCAATATTATATAGCATTTTCTTTCTTTTAGTGATTCACATTTAATACTAATGTTTTTCTATCTAAATTGATTATTTGCGAGAAAAAAACAGTGAATAATTTGTTTCGTAATAAAGGAAAGGTGTTTCCACCTTTACGTATCAACATAGAGTACCAGCTACTTTTCCAAGCTATGACTAATAGTAAGAAATATTTCAAAATATCCTTGGAAGAAGCTCGATTTCTAAAGTTTTTTGTTGAAGTAACACGGTTACATTGAAGTTATTCTGTAAATCCCAGAAAGAAATAAAAATATAAATATACACATGTTCAGCGAACATATGTAGAACGCCTTTTTCATATTTTCGTTGTCTTTCGTAAAATGGCAGCGCCACGAGAAACCCGATAACCGACAACGTTTTCTTTCTATGTAAAGCGTGGGTTATCGAGCAAATTGCCATATTCTTTGGAAGAAGAATGTAGAGGAAATTTAAAGTTTGCGTTTTCTAAGCATTTCTAAGCATACAATTTTTGTTAAATTTAGGGCCCGGGCCTATCTTTCGGCCAGTTTGCTCCATATCCAGCAACACAAATCTTTATTTTCCAAAAACCTGACCAGGTTCGGGAATTTTCTGTGGACGCCGTTCCCGCACCAACTGCGTGGGTTCTGGAACGACCAGTTACATTTTGACGTTTCAATCAGGGAATATTCACTGTTCACACGATTTATATGATTTCAGCCTGCAGCGAACACATTTCCGACACACCAGCGCCATTGCCGATGCCACGCCGCCGTTAAAGAATGATAATTGTTTATATTTGTTTCGGTCGTGACACGGATCAATAGTTCACTGAATGACTTTGTGTTCCGAAAACTAGATAGGCAAACTCGGTATGATACTACTTTTGGGTGATTGGGAAGTAGTTGCCGAAAAAACACTTCCTTTTGACATTTCATAACACCGCACCGACTACCTCAATAACTATCCAGATTTTGGGAAAAGCCGTATCATAATTAAAAACTAAAAAAGTTTGACCTGCTTTCTCTACTTAATCGATACTTTCGGCTGGGTTTTCGCGGGTTTGCCGGCAGTTTTCGCCATTTGCCAGTAGGAAAACATCCCCCGCACTGCACCGGCGACGTGTTATTAAAGATGTTCGCCGTGGTGGCAGTAAGTTTGGCTTTATCGTTCTGGTGGGCTAAGGCTTGAAGATATCCATGAGCTATGTCTTTTTGCTCTCGGAGCACTATTAAGTATGCATTGGCGACTTTTTTTGCATCCTTTCGAAGAGAGCCGTTACCGCAGCCTTTCTGAGAGCATATCTGATTTACTTGATTTCTAAGCTAAACATGATAACATTCCTTAATTTCATTCTGTTTACTCGTCGCAAACTTACTTATTTCCAAAAAAATACTCAAAAATTCTTAAAATCGTTACTTTTCCTATATTTTATCCTTCAAAAATCATTTTTTTAGAAAATTATGAGGAAAAATGCGTATTATTGAATACTTACAAAAACTAAACTTTTCTCAAAATAAAAAAAAACTCCTATTTCCCTTTTCCACCCTCTTAAGCACATGCTTTTCTTCATCCACACACCCACTTAAAAAGGGGGCGTGGCTTGCTAGATGGAGGCGGGGCCTGATGCAATCTGCTAGTCTAACCGGCACTCGCCAGGATGCCGCACTATTTCCGCAGAATCGGCTGACCGCTCGCCCTGTCTCTGCGTCTCTCCTCATCAACGGTAAAAGGGGTGTTCTCTCGCCGCCATTTAGAGCCACCCATCTGTCATGAATCGAACGAACCCACACCAGATAGGGCCCAGTCCGTGCTGGAGAGCTAGTATTCGTGGATTTATTCATTCTCTTATAGTCTATTTAAAGACAAGGCTTGCATTGTTTGAAAAGAGTTATATTTAAGACTTTATCACATTATACACTTTATGTTATTGTTTATTTAGCTTAAGTTGAGAAAGTCGTTTTGTAACTTAAAAGATAGTTTGTAGAGTAATTTCTATAAGAAGACTTTTCAAAACCTTTTATCCAAAATTGAGCAATAAGTATAGTTTTCCCAGAAAAGCAAGAAATGTTCTTAGTTTCGAACAATTTGAAAGTGTTCGAGCTAAAATGAGTTTCTCGCCGCGCTAGAGGTATTGATTATGCGGAACCGGGGAACGGGAATTCTTGCTTTATTTCAATGGTTATGAAATGTTCATTGCTAAGATAGTCACTTGAGCAAGCCTTTTCTTTCCAAGGTCCATTCATTTTCGAACCATTTTCAAAACACAGTCGGAAACTATTTTGGATGGAAAAATCCTTTTCTCTTTTAAAAAAACCTTATATCGAACGGACACTTTACATAGTTGTTGAACCATGACAAAACAATATTTTGATAATAAATAAAGTATAGTTTTCAAGTTCAACAATATAAAAATCCCTATATTTTGTGAATATCTTGCACTGTTTGGTTTTCTTTTTAGTGTGACTACTTGTTTATAAAACTGGAAACCCAAGTTTCGAAGCCGACCACCACCTCTGCGTTAAGATTGAAGCTATTGAATTAAATAATAAAATAAATACAAAATCCCGATATTCAGTAAATTCCGGGAGGTCGTTGGCTGGGTGTGCTCGGTTTTTGTTAAACCCCTCTGCGTGTCTAGCCCCTTTAGAGGCACATGACTGCCGCAAACAGCGACTCGTCACGCACGAAATTTGATAATTCCCGCCAAGGATTTCCGAATATGCCGCTAGTTGTATGGGAATTTAGTTACTAGTACGAATATGGAAGAATTTAGAAAGATTTGAACAAAAGTTCTCGGGCTTTTGGTTTTTTTTAAATGTGTTGTTTTCATTATAAAATAAAATTTGAATTTCACAATTAGAACTTCCGGTTTTTTGTCATTTCATTTCGATGTTTCAGCCGTCTCACTTCTCCAACTTAAATATAACTTCGCAAAATCATTTATTCTGAATTGAAGTTTATCATATTTCTGTACAATGTATGCTTTCTTTATATTATCTTAGCAGGAGGTCCTTGTTCATTTTTGGCTCCCCATTGTCATTCGAGTCATTGTTTTGCGCTCCAGCTAACCCATTGTTTTCGACCTGACCGTCCGAGTGGATTTGTTCATCCAGCTGATTTATTTGGGAACTGTGAGGAGTGGCCGAGGCATCAGCACTCGGCCGAGTCTTAGGTTCCTTTGGTCAATCATTTTTTTATAACATAAAAAGTTTACCTATCATTTCGTTTTGCTTTATTTAACTCATACTGAACTTCGGCTTACAATTCGACATTCAACATGGTTTTCTATCTTATCCACAACTTTGGTTCCCGAAACAATAGGGCAGCTGCTCGAACCAAATTTAGTACGGTAACTCTCATTTTTTCTGTGAGAAGCTAATTTTCCACGGAAAGTTTTGGAAAAGTCATGTTTTTGAACGTTTTTAACACTTCCTTTTTTTATAAGCGATGTTGCTTAAGCTTTTCAGCGGTGTTAAAAACTACTATAATGATTTCCTAGTATGATATTAAATACAGCGTATGTACTTGCTTACCACGTGAACTTTTAACATATGATCTGTTTCTTTGGAATCGTATAATTACTGCTTAACATTTATCTCACTACATCAAAGCGCAGTAGTTCATAGTTTCGGTCCCAACACGATGGCCTGATACTCTTTTATTCAGGAACTATCCTGAATCAGGGAAGTTCCTAAAACATTTTCCCGAATAGCATTTCCTATTATCAAGATAATATAATCTTCATTAATACCTATACGAATTAGTTACGTATTAGCTACAGCTCAGTCAGCAGCTAAGCAAAATCGTAATTTATCCCAACGGATTTGTCGCTGTATTGAGACTCTGTTAAACGCAGTATGGTTATGATTTTCTCACTGAAAAACTATATTCAAGTAAGAAACTAATTATATAAATATTTAAAGCACAAAAAGCGAATCTTGTAAATTAATTAAGTTTAGTAAAATAATGAAAAAAGCCTGACGTAGGTATGACGGGGGTATTGCAGGTACATATAATATACACAAATTGTAAACACTTTCGTTCTTTTAAACAAAAACTCGCTCACATTATATATTAGAATTAGTGTATTTGTAACTTATTAAAGTTGTTTATTTATTTATGTATTACTATACAGAAACGGCGTTTCATAACACCCAGGTATATTTAAACTGATATTTTACAAACTGTAACAACATTCTATCCCGCATCTTTGGCCTAACAAAGATTCTTTGCTCTTTTCGGCATTCATTGTCCGTGGGCCAAATCGATTCAAAAAACACTTCTTTCGCGTCAACGTCATGGTCCGCACAAAATATATGCCAACATGAAATGGGGTTGACTCATTCCGCGTGAATATATAATCAGCAACGCATTCAGAATATTGTTTATTTATCATTACATTAGTTTAACGTTATATGGAATGTTTTAAAAAGTGTTTTTCAAAAGGGTTTAGAAAGAAATTAGTATTTCTGAAATTTCATAATAGTTTTCTTCCGCTCAAATTACTCCAAAGATTAGTTTGTCGAAATAATTTAGAACCATTCTATGTGATTCGGGACCACACACATTTATATATTGTAAAAGTTATTTAATACTTAAAACAGAATTTATGAGTTGGACAAATGCCTAATTAACTACTAACCACCTAATGATCATGTAATTAGTAGAGTTATGGTTTTCTCAAATCGTCCAATTAGTCAAAATTTTCATTCTCTATAGAAAAGGCCCCGGTTAATTACTTTTGGCTAGAATTTTATGGCTTTTTGGTAGTGTTTTTGTACGTAGTTACACGGAGCGCTGTAATTTCCACTATTTGCCTAAATCATATCCCGCTAAATCTGAGCACTTTCATAAAATATAGTTCTTAAACTTAAGGCTATCTTTCTCGAAGGCAGGTTTTTCAAGCCCGGCCCTAGAAGTCAATTTTTGGAATTATCCGTCTCGCACGCTCCTCTGCTAACTTGTGCCCCATACGAACTACAGCATTCCCTCTATGATGTTTGATGTTCCAGATCAGATATGCTTTTATTACAGGATAATATGAGCGCCAGTGAGACTGACAACGTAACATCTGTCGTAGATTTATATCAAGCCAATTACGGCAAGAATGTATTATATCTCAATCTTCTTGTTTTATAATGTAATTATAACTACTTCTAAAAACATTATACCCATACTGCAAACTACAAAAAAGACACTGCTTTCTGCTCGAACACTTTCCACCATCGCTAGATGATTGTCACTCCCGCTCTCTTATTATTTTTCTCTGCGGGAACACTTGTACCGCCCGTCCGTTACTGCGTCAATGGTCGATCGCCGGCCAACCGCTCGCGGCGGCGCGGCGGCGCAGGGCGTCGCGGAAAAAGAAGGTTGATAATAACCACTGTGTCCCATTGCTGCGAGGGATGATGGCCGCGGATTTTTCGTTCGCTCCGCTCGAGTTGCCATCACTGAGTTTGTGAAATTTGTGGGATTGTCTTTATAACTTACGGAACATTTGACTATTTTACGCTCTGATTGAGTTAATTCTGATGTTTTTTAACTTTAGCCTAAACAAGTTTTTGTCTTTTCTTGCAATGACAAAGTATACTAAAATAGCCGATTTTATACAGAAATAGTGGGGTAGTTCATTTTCTAAGCTCCCAATCCTTTTCACCCGGAGTATGGGAAGTGGTTTACTTTTTCTGTTATTATTTAAGTTTAAAACTAACGGAATACACTATTTGAAGGTGTTCGATTCATTTTATAAAGTTTATAAGCTTTCTATCATAGTTAGTTCCTTAGCTTCGAATTTTCATATACGTAGCTTGGGAGTCCGCTCTAAAATCGTGACTTCTCATTCACTATTGCCAACCATGTTTCTATTAACATTAATATGTTTATTAATACTTTTATTAGTTTAATTTATATTTAAATAATTCTAAGTCGTCGTTTTGTCTGATCTGCCAAACAGCCACGTATCTATGTGTTGTGTCGTTCTTTTTCATTTGCTTTTTTTGCTGATATCAGCAGAGAACAAACTATTCATTTAAAATAGACCACCTAGTTAGCTTATTGTTTAAAAGATTTATTAAAACTCCTAGTCAGCTTAAGTATGATATTATTCTTAATATTAAACACTTTCCCCAACAACCCGCCATACACTGGCTTTGTCTAATTTCCCGCATTCCTTTAGTCATTGATTTCTACTACCCCGACCAGGATTGTACAGTTTTGCGAGTAGCAAGCAAATGGCGGCAAAGGGCATGGCGCCGGCCAATGGAACTAGTCTGTCTGAGCCGAAACATGGTATAATTCTGAACGCTCTGATCTCAGTGGAAACTGGAGTAAAAACTGAGTCTGGGACCGTTTTTGGCAGTTATTTTCGAATTTACTCAATTCATGCACTTCCTCCGAAGATGAAATTACATATCAGACACTATAATTTTGAACGAAATTTGAAATTGTTATATTTTAAATAGTTTTATTTAGTTTGCTTTGTAACATTAACGGGCATACAACAGGTTAAAGTAACTTATCTTTTGTTAACAACTATGTTTCAACAAATTTTTAGAATTGAGCTTGTTAGTGACAATTTTTAAGCGTAGTAATGGGCTTTTGAGCTCTCGCTCTGTAAAGTACGAGCAAACGTTTGTGGACCCCATTGCTAGCGTCGTTTGCAGCTAAAATTGTACTCTTAGAGGACAGCACCCTCTTTCGAATGCGTTTTACGATATTTACAAGGTTATTAAGATGTCTTTCAGCTTGATCATTCGAACCAAAAATTATTCGATCCGGAAATACAAAAATAAGGTGTCTAAAACTTGATACTTGATAGAACCTTTTTTGGAACTGAGATGTTTCAGTTTGGAATATAATCCGCTTACACTGGGGTTACATGTTAAGATGTGACTGTTTTCTAAATCCCGAAGTAATCTGGCATATGGGCTAAAATAAAAATGTATACAAAAGCCGACTTTTAAAATAATGTAGAATATACCAAGTATTCCTCACATATATATATTTAAACATCCAGTTAAAATGTAATCCTAATGCTCTTACTTGTTTGTTTGTTATTTTTAAAGTCGATATATGTGAGGAGCCTAAGATTATCTTATCTTTCTTTTGACTATATAATATATACTATATATGTATAAGGCATCTGCCATACAGTCCTTTAAATTACCATGAACCTTTAGTGTATCATTAATTTGAGCCATATGCTGCTGCATGCCACTCTCCCAAATGGAATCAATGATTTATTCCAGTTGATCCGATCAAAGGAAGAAATGTTTCAATTAATTAGCTCGATATTCTTGTTTAGCGTTTATTTTTCTGTACTTATTCTTAAGTATTGTATCTAACATAGTACTTTAATTTTTCATTATGTTATTTACAGTACTCGCAAATTTCTACATTAACCTGAAGATCTAACTATTTTCTCCACCCCTTATCGAATGTTATTTATTTTCTTTTTCTTTCAGGGAGTCTGAAATGAGTGAGTCTGAGTCGCTGGGTAGTTCTAGCGGTTCCGACGAATATGCCTTCAGTCAACTCCTAGCTTCCGTTACTCGACCTATACCAACAGGAATACATCCATTTGGAACGTCACCATGGGGATCAGGTAAGAATATTATTGATTTATCTAGTTTTAATGATTAACTACGGAACACCAAATACTAGGTTATTTAGTAGTTTTGTTAAGTTTTTATAGAAAGACGTTTGTCAATTCGTTATTTGGTGCTCGATTGAACCAGAAAAATAGGGGAACTTTCCTATTTGCTCTCATAACTAATAGTTTTCATTATACATTCTTAGAAATAACAAAACATAAATTAGGTGATATTAATATTCCATTAGCGCTGTTATATAATATCTCTTACGAAATTCTTATCGACTTTCTATCCTATCCTGGTCTAAGCGTGATTTTCACAGATATTACATCACTCACTGTAACAAGTGTTGTTTTGATTATATCACCGAATCCTGCAGCGATAATTCCAGACCTCCCGCGACGTTTAGACCTTCAAAAGTTGGGATTCGAAAACAAATTAGCCTAATTTAATGGGATTAGGTTATTTCCGATAAATAGCTCAATATGAAAACTTTAGATAGTAATATTTTCGAAAACGAGCACACTATTTGGAATATGTTTTTTAATTGTATTTTAGTTTTGTTCAGAGTAGTTGGTTTCATTCGCTCGCAGATCTTTTTTGACACCCTGGTATCGCCGCCGAAACCAGTATTCCACAGCTAGTTACAGCTACAGTAGCTCTACCAGTGTAACTTGTTACTTACAAAAGTATCTAGATAGATAGTGTAGTTGTGACAAGTCAGTCTACGACTAGTTACGTACTAGATAATTGCACCACCAAGTAACATCGGCGGCGAACAAATTATGTACACGCGGTGGTACAAAAAAGGGGGAGTTGAAATGTGAAAATGAGAAATAAATTAGTTTCACAGGTTAGGACGGTAACTTGGTAAAATCAAGCTCTAATTTAATGCCGCAGGTTGAAGTGAACCACGGTTAATTGTGCACTGACCGCAAGAACGGGCCGTCTTCAAATTCCGACAAATTGACTCAATTCCAGACTAGAAGGTTATTCTGGCTAATTTGTGTTATTTCTGTAATAAGCTATGGGTGTTCCTGGTCACGGGAATTTGGTGTATGGTAATCTGATGTTTGTAAACGTTGAAAGTATATTAACAAAATAACTATTTTTAAATTATCTTTAAAACAGTTCACTTATATATTTTGCCATCCCCTTGTTTAAGTCTCTTCAGTTATATATGTTCGTGTGTGGCATTCTGTTATCTATTAAAATGACAGGAACAGCTCTTTTTTCAAATGTTTATCACTAGTTTCGTGGCGACAACGGGTCACAGTTCAGTGAAATGAAGAGATAAACTATAAAAATATTATATAATTATAGAAAAATGATATTTAAATCTTTTGGATAGTATTCGTTTTATTCGGAAAGTAGGAACAAAAAACACGAATGGGATCTAAAAAACCAGTAGTAGAATTGTTGAATCCTTCTAGAAATATTTTCACTTTCACTTCTATTCAACTCCCATATATTTAAGCTTCTATTCCAAAACCTGCAAATCCCCAAATCTGAGCCCGCTTTGTCATAAAATATGCAAATTACGTCTGCAATTCTATAGTCTTCTTGGGTGGTGGCGTATTGAATTTGTGCAATGCTAGGTCCACTTTGTTTTGCGTTTGCACCGTCTGCGCCGTCTGCAAAAATCGTAAAGCTTGCGGTGCGGTGTTGAAAATAAAAATAGCGAGATTTAGTCGCCACTACGTAAGAGCACGAATTGTTTTCTTAGTTTGCAAGGGGTGTTACAATAACTTGTTAAAGAAATGTTAACATATAATGAAAAATAGGCTAGATTGGAAAACTCCACAAAGGGATTTCCACGATTTTAATTGAAAGTCATCGCTATATCATCGATATCAGCCACACTTTTAAACTCATCGCAGTAGCCCGGTCCCCGAATCAGAGATATTGAGTCCCTGAATGATCCTTGACAACCTTTGCACCTTAAACGACCTTTGGGTGAAGGCCGGCACTGTCAGTTCCCCTCTATAATTGCCTCTACTGCGTTTACGAAATCATCCACCCTGCGTTTAACGCTGCTTGTAAAAATGTAGGTTACAACCGTTTTTGGAGCGAGACCTACGAAATCCGACGAAATTCCAGCTACGCCTGGGCATTCCAGTTTCTAAGCAGCCAAACGACTTAAAAGTACTTTTTCACGCGGATTATAGGTTTTTCGAAGAAAATGAAGCTTTTGGTCCGATTTTCGAATATAAGATCAAGGATTTTTAAGCTAACAATAAGCTGGTAATTTGAGGGTTGGACGATGAAAATCTACTGTATTTCGGAAGCTTCTCAACCTTTTGAAAGAAGAATAATTCGTTTTATTGAATACGCTAATCTTTGTGCTCTCAATGCACAACATAAAATATTTGTTTTGCTCATCATCTCAAGATACTCATAAAACTTCGGAGGCAAGCTCGGACGGCATGTTATCGGCCAAAAACTGGCTATTTACCGGACAACATCTGGGTGACCCCTGGTCTTTTGATGGTTGATTAATGAGTGTTTCTCTTACATGAGTTGGTGTCACCTGCTTAGTATTAGACAGCAGATCACTTCTGGGCATTTGCTAGCTAAGTATCGGAATTGTTGGCATAATTTGGGCACTTTTTGAGATAGTTCAGTCAAAATATAACAGTTGCAGGAATCGGATGGAACTACTTGTTTGTTTGAAAAATCAGAAAAAAAGAGTTAGTTTACTTTGCGCAATCCGAAATCTTCTTATGCCAAACAGTTTTCACACAAGCACGGTCAAATGTAGTAAAACAATGTACGAACTAAGTTTTTGGCTATTGATTATTTGACTTGCCACATTTTAGCATGTGATATGCCATTTTACGGCTGGTAGCTGATCGGAAATCTGTCATGAGAGATATTTCGGATAAAGAGATTGATCTGTTTATTTGCAATGAGCTTGACCAAACGCTTCTTGAAGCGTGAGGAATTTAAGCCACCGCTAGGGATTTTATTTTTGTTGCGGAATAAGTTTGTTAGGTGGTCTAACTACTAAAACCCTTACAAAGTTGGATTCCTTCGGAAAACAACTAAGTTTCTAAGTTTCTCATTTAACCCAACTCAATCAATCAGTTAAACAATAGCCTACTTATTTAATTTAGACCTCACATGACCAAAATTCTATTGTCATTAGAGCGTCAAGTGTGTGCGGTGGGCCAACTTCTAATCTGTAGGGATCTCACAGGAGGTCAAAGTTTATCCAACCTAAATAGTACTAGAGCAATAACGCCTGTAGTAACACCTGCCATTTTGAACTGACCAATTTTTGCATTTTGTAAAAGTGGCGTATAAACTCTTTTGCTAAATCCCTCTTATATATACAAAAGTATACAACAAATTGTTAAATAAACAAACTTTGTTTAACTGTCATTATTTACTTAAACACTAGTTTATATTTACGACATAACAACTTTACTAATGGAGCTTAAACGGTCAACAAAGTCAATAAGTTATACTACATTACTTAGATAATACACTTAGCAAGTTTTACTTGATCCTGGCTTGCGTATTTTAACCATTTTCGACATCTTACGTAGTGGGAAATTGACAGAATCTCAGACACCTATTAGGAAGATTTCCATCCATCCTAAGTTTAGTGAAAGTCTATGACACTCTGTGTTTACGCAGTACAGATGTTAATTTGCATAATAATCTATGTTTGCTGGTGATCTTTGTTCGGTAACCTGTTAAACCAAGTAGGGACAGGTGTGAGCACTCCATGGGGGGTCCTATAGTTGTAGAGAAGGTATTGGCATATCGGATCGATAATTATAAAAGACGGTTTAAGAGAATAATTAACTAAATAATAATAATATGAACGGTTTTTTTCAACGACTATGAAGACAAGAATAATTTGCAATGTTTTAAGCTCAAAGTTGTTCATATCTGAACTTGCAGTAGCTTCCCTTTAAAAATAGCGTTTACTGATCAAAAATCCGAGCCCCCCCAATATTTTTTTTCTTTTTTTCTTTATCAGAACG